>CM060437.1:59584785-59807500 GCA_030545235.1 Helianthus tuberosus | reverse complement strand
AATGATTTATGCTAACATATTAGGCAATTGGGATTATTATTTTCAATTGATTTGGGCTTATAGACTTTTTTAGGGGTGTTCTCGTAGTTGTTCAGGTGTATCATTGGTATAAAAACTGGAAAAAAAAATACATTACCGATAAAAAGTTGAGCCGTAGCCCGTGCTACGGCTCGGTATACATAGGGTCCGCCCCTGGTTATTATTCTATGCAAAAATAAATTACGTGTTTTAAACGTGTACATGTGTTCCTGTTAATCGGGCACTAACGATGTTAAAGCAAATATGGACCCATATAATCAGTAAAGTTAAATTTTATTTTTTAACGGCTAGTGCCGCTCGCTATGAAGACACCAGCTAGTGGTGCACAAATCGGGTTTTTTTAAAAACCGAGTTTCGGGTAAGATTGGGTTCGGGTTTACAAAATCGGGTTTTTTCAAAAACCGGGTCGGGTCCGGGTCCGGGTTCTCTACCAAAAATGTATACCCTATATACCCGGGTTCGGGTAGGGTTCGGGTAGGGGTCGGGTCGGGTTTTATAAAACCCGGGTATTATAATACCCTATTTCCGGGTTCGGGTCCGGTTCGGGTATTCATCGGGTAGGGTTCGGGTATGCATCGGGTTGGGAAAAAACCCGCACCGGATATTAAAAAAACCCGACCGGAACTACGCTTATAAAATATATCAAACCGAACTCTCACACATAGACATCAAATCTATTGATAAACATAGGCACAATTTATAAACAGATGCACAATTTATAGTTCTTCATGTGGTTATTCTTGAACTTTATAAACAGAGGCATAATTATTAAATACAAAAACTAATAATGGTATTAAACAAACAAAGAAAATAGAAGAGCCAATATATATTGACATATTTGTTTCCACTTGTAATGAAATATACTAAATAATTAAGTAGTGGTGGCAAATATCATTAGAAACCTAATAATTAAACAAGATACATCAAAGTGCATACATAACTTTGTTAAATCATAAGAACTAGAAGTCTTAATGCATACATAATTAAACAAGATTACATCAAAATCGGGTTTTTTTTAAAAACAAGTTCCGGGTATTTATAAAACCCGGTTCCGGGTTCGGGTATTTATAAAACCGGGTTTCGGGTATAAACCGGGTATAAAAAAACCGGTTCCGGGTTCGGGTTTTAGATCAAATATGCATACCCGGTCCCTACCCTACGGGTAGGGTTGGGTTCGGGTATAAAAAACCCGGGTTTTATAATACCCGGTTCCGGGTTTTTTTTTCGGGTCCGGGTTCGGGTTTTTTGTGCACCACTAACACCAGCTAACTCTCTTGGTGCTTACTCTAATTATGTACAGATTGCCAGGGCCGGCCGGCCCATTTTCATGTTAAATCTAGGCAACCACTTTGAGCCTCCAAAATTTTATGGTATCCATTTGTTTAAGTATGCATTATATAATTTGGATATGAGGATAACTTTGATTACTTCTGTACATGATGCTCTTGTGGTTGGCTAGCAACTCCTCTATATTTTCACCTTGAAGACTCTGAGTTCGAAACTTTTGGACAGTTATATGTTGTTTTTATTGTTACTTTCTTGAATTTACCTTAAGCCTATTTAGAATTTCTTTTAAAAATTTTAAAAACTACCCGATAGTATTTCTTTTAAAATTAAAAACGATGTTGCTTCTAGGGATGAGCATTAGGTACCGGATACCAGTACCGAACCGTACCGGGTATATTCGGTACCGGTACCACACATTCCCCGTTTTTTGGTACCGGAATTTACGGATAAAACACTGGTAAATACCGGTACGGTGCTGGTACCGGTACCGAACCGGTGTATTTGGTATCAGTACCGGTACCCACTTTTCCCGTTTTTCGGTACCGAACATATACCGTGCCCATCCCTATTTGCTTCCAACTCTAAAACAGGTTGCTTCATTAATTTAGGGGATGTTTGGCAACTTCTGAATAGTTAAGTGTTGAACCAGTAAGAGGTCTCAATCATTAAGTGCTGAACCAGTAAGACGTCTAAACCATTAAGAGCTAGTATAATGCTTAACCATTCAGAGGCAAATGTCTGACCAATTCAGATTAGAGGTCTTAACCATTCAAACTCAGTATAATGGTTAACCATTCAGAGCCAAATGTCTGAACCTTTCAGACATCTGCTCGCGAAACAAACAGTCTGAACCATTAAGTACTCAGCTAGTAAGAGGTCTGAACATTAATAGTCTCATTAAGAGCTAAACAAACATCCCCTTACATTAGATGTATAAAGGCTTTTCTTTAAACTAAATCTATTTTTTATCTTCCAAATCTTTTTATAATTTACCTGACTTCCGACTCTATAAAAGGTTTGTACTCGTCTCTTCGAATTTAAATTGTAAATTTTATGTGTCCCTTTTCAAATAGGTTGGTACTTGCCTTTTTGATTTATGATCCTTCTATAATTGTTATACGATATATCATTTTAATTCATAATCAAAAGATATGAAGGTCATTTAGAAAGGTAAGCAAACTAATATGGCCTCAATTTTAGACTTCGCTTAGGGTCTTCAAAAGGCTTAGACCTGCCCTGCAGATTGCACTTAGTAGGAATCGAACTTAAGAACTCCTCAGAAGAAAACCTTTATGAGAAAACCCCTTGACCACCACACAAAGTGACGATTGCAGTTAAAGTTAATTAGATATCATATTTCTTTTCATTTTTCCAGGCCTGGATGGCTGGAAAAATTTTCTTATCCCCTCCCCCTCTCTATTAATTAAGCTTTTAAATTTTGCAATTAATTATTGAGTTAAACTTAAAAATTTGACAAGAGTCTCTAAGGCTATACGGTATGGTAGAGGGTCATCCCTTGGATGATGATACGTCATGCAGGCTCCACGTTATAGTCCTTGGAGGATGCCCCTCCAAGGTAGAAACACTGGAAATGGAGGATAAGCCTACCCCACCGTTTTTTTTTATTTATCTACCTTTTAACATTTATTAAATAAGATGTAAAAATAAAATTATAAATATTAAAAACCAAACATTACATAATATTATAAACCAAATATTACATAAAACTAAAATTAATATAAACTAAAATTACATAATATTATAAACCAAATATTAAAAAAAACCAACATATTCTTAAAAAAATATTAAAAACTACCAGTCTTCATCCGGCATGTGGTCGTTAGGTTCGTTTTGTGCGTTGTTCCAAATGTACTCCACCAAGTCCGCTTGTAGGTTTTGATGTGTGTACTCGTTACGTAGAGAGAATCCGTTTAAAGTCTTGTTGTTCCAAACTAACTGAAACAGAATTCCCGTTAAACGCGTTTTCGTCGTACTCACAAATCGCTCTACGTTCGTCTTCGATGATCATGTTATGCAGCAAGATACAAGCGTTCATAATGTGTCGCAACCTCTTTGGTGTAGCAGAACGTGCTGGATGTTCAATGATATGCCATTTTTTTTGTAGAACCCCAAAACACCGTTCAATATCTTTTCTCGCACCCTCTTGAAACTTCGCAAATTTCTTTCTTTTATCGTATGTCGAGTGCAGAATAGTTTTAACGATTGTAGAGTAAGTTGGGTATATTCCATCCGCAAGGTTGTAACCCCGCCAGTATTCCACCCCCGAAACCATAAAACTGGTGTCTGGACCTGTTCCTGCCACTACATCGTTAAATATCTGTGACTGGTAGATGATGTTAAGGTCATTAAGTGAACCAGGTAGACCAAAAAAACATGCCAGATCCAGAGATCCTGTGACGCAACAGCCTCTAGAACTATAGTTGGATGACCATGATCTCCCCGAGTATATTGACTTTGCCAGGCAGTAGGGCAGTTCTGCCACGGCCAGTGCATGCAATCAATGCTTCCGAGCATTCCTGGAAAACCATGTCTTTGTTCGTGTGCTTGATATAATTTTTTAACGTCGTTTGCGTTTGGTTTCCGCAGGTATTTCTTGCTATATAATTTCACGATCCATTCGCAAAACCTGTGCAAACATTCACGTGCGGTTCTTTCGGACATCCTTAAATACTCGTGCAACGAATCAGGTGCGTACACGTATGCCAGTTAGCGAATGGCCGACGTACATTTTTGTAAAGTAGTGAATCCCCTTTGGCCCATAGCTTCGTATCGCAGTGTGAAAAACGGATCAGACTGGGCCAAGTTGTCTGCGATACGTAAGAACAGTCGACGACTCATTCGGAACCGACGTTGAAACATCTCCTTCGTGGACACAGGTATGTTGAAAAAATAACCGGCCACTAAATAATCATGACCGACTATATATTAAAAACGAAAAAATAAATTAAATTCATTATTAAATTTAAATAAAGAGACTCTAAAAATTTAAAATACCTTCTCGGTCTCGGTTTAAGGCGGCTCTCCTAGTTTGCCTTTGTGACGACGTTTCAGACTCTTCGTCCTCTTCCATGAACATCTGAGCTGCGTACATAATGACGTTTGCAAAAAAAATGTCTCGTTCTCACCAGAAGATGACGAATACTGTTGTGTGCAAAATGCAACACATAAATTACATCAAATATGGCATAAAACTAACCATTTTTTAGTACTAATGTTGGAAAAGTGTGTTTTTGTCTTTCTTTTGTATTTTCAGGATAAAATGAGCTCAAATGAACAAAATAAGCAAAAAGGCAGCTAAATCTAACATAAATACAAGAAAAGGATCAAACGTGGCATGCCCGACCCCCCGACAGCATCTTCCCAAGCAAAAACAAGAGAACAGAAGGCTGAATAAGCCCCGTGTTCAGTGAACACGGGGGCGTGCCCAAGTGTCTGCAGAAAAGACAAAGATGTAGAAGCTTCTATCACCCACCACGGGGGCGTGCCCACCGGACACGGGGCCGTGGTCAACTCTAAGATTCGCAGAATCTGGGGGAAATCTTGATAGTACAGATACGCTTCTGCACACGGGGTCGTGCCCAGCGGACACGGGGGCGTGGTCAATTAATGAAGAAAGAGAAGGAGGGTGGACACGGGGCCGTGCCAGCGTCTGTTCAAGCTATAAATAGGGGTGCTTGGCTCATTTGCAAACCATCCCTTGGCACACCACCTCTCTCTCACTTCACCCACACTCCACCACCATCACAATACCATCATCCACCACCATCATCCATCATCCATCATAGAGTGTGTGAGTCATCTCGGGATCCAAGATTGATCGTAAGAGTTCTTGACAATCAAAGGCCATGTTTGCCTAGGTCTCTTACATCACTTGGTGAAGACAAGTGTCTAGTGTAATACTTTTTATTTTTAATCTTTTCGCACTTTTTATTTGTTTATGTATTAATGACTTTAATAACTAGTTTCTTATGTTGAAGGTGATTCTTCCTTATCGTTTGTCCGTGGTGTCTTGGCATTATTTTACTGTCTATATAAAATAAAAGATTTTCACCATTCATATCTCCACGGTCTATATGGAGATATGTTGGCTACCTAGTCGAGGGTTAAGGGAACGGTTTGGTAAGAGTCTTGCCTTGTTCAGTGTATAGATCCTGCAAGGACCTGGGTCAAATTTAGTAGGACCTCCTTCAATACCCACCGGTATTGGATGGCGGGGGTCCAAACTCTTTGATCCCCTCATATGTAAGTTACTATTAAAACTTTAACCCGGCTACTTAGGACTGTATCCCTGCTGAGTCAGACTGCTTAGCCGAGGGTAACGTCACCTTCAAAAGAGGGGCCTACCACATTATGCATTAATAACTTAATTAATTATCTTTCAATAATCCAACCCTTTAGGATTGTATCCTTGCTGACTCAAACTACTGGGTTGACGGTAACGTCACCTTCAAAAGAGGGGCCTACTATAATAACTAAGATAATCTCTGCAAAAGTGCAAAAGTGCGGAAATAATCAAATGTTACACTAAACACGAGTCGGATCCAAGTGATTCATCTTGTCTATCTGTTTTTATTTTTATTTTATTTTTCAGCATTTTAGTTAGTTTTTATTTTTCTAGTTTAAAATCTTTTTCTAAACTTTTGATTTAATTAGACGTTGAAGATAGACCGGTATTAAAAGCTCTTGTGTCCTTGGACGACCTCGGTATCTTGCCAACACTATACTACGCTCACGATGGGTGCACTTGCCCATATGTGTGTTTGGTGTTAGTAAAATATCGTGTTTTATAAATTTAAAACTTCACTAACGTGTAAAAAGGGCTAATAATATACATAAAAACCTATAACACACCGCACGCTTCAAGTTTTTGGCGTCGTTGCCGGGGACACAAGGATTTTAAGAAAGTTAGGAATCAACGGCCTAATCGTTTTTTTCTAATTTTTCTGTTTTTTTTTTAGGATTTTCTTAATTTTTCAGTTTCTGCAGAGCTCAGCACGGGCCGTGCCTGGTCGGACACGGGTCGTGCCCAGCATTATTACTGGCAGTTTTTATTTTCCGAGTTACAGAGAGTTGAACACGGGGCCGTGTCGGTGCAACACGGGGCCGTGTCGAACTCCCCAGTAACAGGGATCCGGAAAACAACTACTGTATCTCCGACCATGGGCCGTGTTCATCTGAGCACGGGGCCGTGGTGAAGCTTCTAACCAACGTTCTTTTCTGTTTTTATTGTAGGACTTGGAATCCAGGCGCCACATCTGAACTTTGTACGTAGTGTATGAGCTCCAGTTCTAGTAGAGACATAAAAGAACATCTAGAAGAACCCGAACGCTTTCTCAGAAAAAGAATTAAAGCTAAAAACCAAGAGAAAGTTTCGTGGGACCCACTTCAAATGGCGGACCAACGGACCCTCATGGATTACCTACGACCCACTATAGGTAATCTCGGCGCCGCTATCAATGCACCGAATGTCGAAGCCAACAACTTCGAACTTCGACCGCATTTGATACAAATGCTTCAAAACTCCGCAACCTTCCATGGGCTTGCGGACGAGGATCCCCATCTACATATTACTAATTTGCTAGAAATATGTGATAGCTTTCGGATCAATGGAGTATCAAACGACGCCATCCGCCTTCGAATGTTTCCATTTTCACTAAAAGACCGAGCTAAGGCTTGGCTTAACACCCTCCCAGTTGGCTCGGTAAACACCTGGGATGAACTAGCCCAAAAGTTTCTATATAAGTATTTCCCTCCTGCTAAAACGATTAAACTAATGACTGAAATTAATACATATTCACAAGAGGATGGGGAATCCTTATATGAAACTTGGGAAAGGTTCAAGGAGCTACTAAGAAAGTGCCCTCATCACGGCCTTGCGGTGTGGCAACAAGTATCCACTTTCTATAATGGGTTGTTGCCACACACAAGACAAACACTTGACTCTAGCTCCAGGGGACTTTTAGTTAATCGCCTCCCAAAAGAAATTTATAATCAAATTGAGGAAATTGCTCAAATCAATTTTCAATGGCACACTCCCCGAGGTAATAAATCTATCGCCCCGGGCGCCCATAAGGTTGATGAAAGCACTTCTCTACAAGCCCAAATCGAGGCCCTTTCTTCAAAAATCAAAAAGTTAGAAATGACAAAAACGGTCTCGGTTATGGCTTGTGAGGGGTGTGGTGGGCCACATGAAAATTGGAGTTGTATGAAAGAATTAGATGATTAAACGGAAACGGTAAACTACATTGATAATAGACCTAGGCCGTCGGGTCCTCCAACGTGTACCTACAACCAAGGATGGCGTAACCACCCTAACCTTGGTTGGAGAGAACCCGGCAGTGGTAGTAACCAACAAAATATAAACCAACGAACAAACTTTCAACAACCAAGAATCGAGTCACAAAATTTCTCTCAACAACAAGGTGGACGAGAAAGGCTTGAAGATACTATATCTCGCCTCATCTCCGACACCGAAAACAAAAACTCTGATCGATTTCAACAATTGGAATCGAATTTTAGAAATCAACAAGCTAGCATTCATATCATTGAAAAACAATTAAATCAAATAGCTCAAAATTTTTCCGAGAGGCCACAAGGCGCGTTACCGAGCAATACCGAAACCAACCCAAAGGCACAAGTACATCTTATCACGTTGAGAAACCATACCGTGGGTGTCACACCCTGGCTTTGCTGAAGCTTGGTTAATTTTGGTGTGACTTCTTAATACCATAGCTTAATCATATCAAAGCTATATGAGTTAAAAACATGCAAGATCATCCATTAAGTTTTGAAAACCAAGTACAGTACCATTGTTTTAACTAACAACCATAACCTTGTTCAACAGACGTTACAACTTAAACATAACATAAACATGATTTAAGGACTGTGTCTTGTCCAGGAAAGAGACACATCCCCTAAACCCCGGATGACCTCGGAAACTAGTGCAGCGGAAAACATGCCATACCGTGCCAGATCTCGTTAATTTCCTGAAATACATGTAAGTTGAAAAATCAACAATAATGTTGAGCGAGTTCATGTGCAAGTGAGTAAGTAAAACACTTGTAAGTATAAAAGTTTCCTGGTATGTAGCAGTGTAAGAGGACTTGTGATCACCAATGGTTTGCAAGGCCATTAGCATGTTGTGAAATGCAAATAGTAAGACACGACCTAGCCGATTTTTGCGTTGGGCAACCAAGTCACTCCAGGTCCGTTCTGTTGGCCTCAGAGAGGTCCGTTTGGCCTAGAGCTGGGCTCGCTACACCCAGATAGATCTACCGCTCGAGTCCCTCGGTGTTCTAACTACCCATTCACATGATCTAAACCTCCTTACGTAATTCATACCGTGTATAAAGTACTTGTAAACAAAGTAACATGTATTTCACCCCCGCGGTTAAGTAAACTGAAAACAGTTAGAGAAAAGGGGGACATGAACTCACAGTGAATGCGTATCTCTATCAAGCGTCTCCACTACAGTAAGCTGTGCAACGACCTACAAGTGCTAATTCTATTAGACGGACGGCCGTGCTTTAGCTTTACAGTTTATGTTGCGGGAAATAGTTAGACAACTATTTCGTGTTACATGTCGTATATGCTTGGTAGTTATCTTCCTTCCCAAGGATGGGGGATTTAATACATGTGCGTAAGTTACGTTTTATCAATCTTGTGGTAATGTAATTACCGGTGTAACTTATATGTTTGTGGAAGCGTTCGTAAAGTTTTGGAATCATTAACGCTTGTAAATATTATTTTCACTCTAAAATAATATTTATGTATTTCACAAAATAATCATAAACAGTGTTGTGACAAATATATTTATCACGTTAATCTTTGTGAAAATCCCACCTCCGAATATTTAGTAAAATATAGTGCTGGCGAAATTTATGTTTCAAAAGTATGTCCAAAAATAGTTCTAACACTTATTGTGTAAAAAGTCTAAGTGTTAGATTTTTAGAAAATTTCGCCAGAGTTTCCTCTGTAACTGGAGGTGGCCACGCTTTCAAGCGTATCATTTTCTTTTAACAAATCAATTCATCAACTTCTTTATTCAATCAAACAATTTCCGACACAACAGACTAGTCGACAAGTATGTAAATTTGCATAATCGCATGAACTTGTAGTTTTTCCGAATCTATTTTGTAAATCCCATTATATTTCGTGGATCTTTATATAAAGTAACTTTAATCTCGTAAAAACCTCGTTTTTAGAGAAATCCGTCTTTACAACTTCTAGTTATTTTTCCCAAAAATAGTTATTTTGTCGAAACATGTGTCACACAAGTGTTTACACACTTGTGCATTCTAAATATCATTCTTAGTATTGTAAGATCCCTTTTTAGAAAAACATGATTTCTTTGAAGTGTGGTCTTTCAAAAATACCACTTGCGGATACGTAGATCCGCTAGTTTTAAACATCATTTTACCGGTTAAATCACTTTTACACAAGTATAATATTTCTACCCAAGTTCATGTCTCTAAAATGTGGTAGTGTTTCACTTTTAACCCTTGTATCTTTCAAAAACAAGCTTATGTGATGATACATGATTTTACAAAGTCGGGTTAACCGAAGATTCGAGCTACCACATTATAGATCGGGTCTAGATAAACACAAATTTCAAGTCCTACGACTTTTACACAAGACATGTGCTATTAACCTCCATTTTTGTGATTTTAGTAGACTTTTAAGTTCCAAAACGCATGTTAACGATATTTTACCGATAAAATTCCTTTTAACCACTTTAATCAAGCTTAAAAACGAGTTTTAAACAATATACCTCTAGCTCGGGGCTAGGGAAGAATTGTGACGAAAAACGCGTGGATAAAAGACAACGGTGGAGGTCCTTCGTGTTCCGCTTGCACCAAAGCTCCTAATACGCGACCTTGGATGTTTGTATATGCTTGGAATGATGAGATCAAGAACCGAAAATGGGTGGGTGTTTGTAAGGGGGTTCGGCCGAAGGTTTCAAGAGCAAGAGAGAGAGTGATGTTTGAGTGTTATGTTGGTGATAATGTTTAGTGTGTAACCTCATGTATTAATAGGCAATTCTTATGTCATGACCCAATGGATAAAGTGTAGCTTAGATATCAAACAACCCTAGATTGTGATAATCTATTTTGTACCAACATGTCCCCCACACAAGGGGACGGTTAGGGAATGGTTGGGGGGTTTGGTTCGATCTTAAGTAATAGTTAGGGGGGTTAGTTTAGGTTAAATAGGTTAACTAAGTACTTAACTTAGTTTGTTGTATGTTGCGTGTTATGACGGGTGTTAGGGTAATCAGGGACCCTAACTGGCTCAGAAAAATAATCATAGTGAAAATACTAATATTTTCATGTCCCGGGTATAGTCCGGTTGTTCGGTTGGGTAGTAATCCGTTAAAGTGTTACAAAAGACTTTAAAGTGTCGTTATTACATTTTTAGTGACACAATTTGTTTTCCCGACACTTTAGAAAGTGTCTAGTGATATTTTCTCATTTTCTGGCACTTTACTAGTCAGCTAGAAGCTGGTTTAATTTTTAAAGTGCTGTGTTTGGTACTTAAAGTACGTTTTAGGCACATCCGAATTAGTGTATCTTATCCCTAGAGACGCGGTAACACAACCCTTATATCCTACACTCACTACCAGTGTAGCCAAAATATATGAGGCTCTTAACAGGCCTTAGAGGCAGTATCTGCCTGATGCTGGTTATATCAGCATGTTCACTGTGTATCCGTTTAGTGCTACTGTGCTTTTTGTGCATCATGTTTGTCACTAGGGTTCAGTATGTAATCAATGTAGTGACAGCAAATAAAGTATGATGCAAGTAAGTGCATGTATCAGTATGCAGGTAGCAGTTTATCAGCTAGTTCAATCAAGCACAGTAATCAAGTAGTAATTAATCATTAATTAAGTCGTACGGATACCTGGTTTTGTGCGGGTTGTCACATTCTCCCCCCGTTAAATAAATTTCGTCCCGAAATTTAAGTTCTGCTTGTAGAAGCAGGGTTCTTGGGAAATAAGTGGGGGTATTTTTCCTTCATCCGGTCCTCACGTTCCCAGGTAAATTCAGGACCATGTCTGGCATTCCAGCGTACCTTGACGAGCTTGACACTGCTCCGGCGGGTCTTGTTAACTTTCCAATCCGTGACCTCAACAGGTTCTTCAACGAAGTGGAGCGTGTCGTCAATGTGAATCTCGTCGATAGGAATGGCAACGTCAATTTGAGTTGGACTTTTCTTTAAATTCGATACATGAAATGTATCGTGAACTCCATTTAATTCAGCGGGTAGGTCCAACTTGTATGCTACCGTCCCAATTCTTTCTAGAATTCTGAAGGGACCAATGTAGCGTGGATTTAACTTTCCTCGCTTTCCAAAGCGCGCCACCCCTTTCCAGGGTGAAACTTTCAATAACGCCATCTCTCCGACTTGGAAGTCCACGTGCTTCCGGTTTGGATCCGCGTAGGCCTTTTGCCTGTGGCGAGCGGCTTCGATGCGTTTAAGAATTTGCGCGATCTTATCTGTCGTCTCTTGGACGATCTCGGGACCAGCAAGCTGCCTATCACCTGCGTCAGACCAACATAGTGGGGATCGGCACTTGCGTCCGTATAGGGCCTCAAAAGGCGCAACACCAATACTGGTGTGGTAGCTGTTGTTGTATGAAAATTCGACCAAGGGTAAGTGTTTATCCCAGCTACCTCCTAAATCCATAACACATGCCCTCAGCATGTCTTCCAAAGTTTGTATCGTTCGCTCGCTCTGGCCGTCAGTTTGCGGATGGAACGCAGTGCTCAGATTTAATTGTGAGCCAAAAGATTCTTGGAAAGATTGCCATATTCTTGACACAAATCTTCCGTCTCTATCAGAGATGATTGAGAGTGGTACTCCATGACGTGCTACGATCTCTCTCATGTAAATTTCCGCAAGTTTACTAGTACTGTCTTTCTCCTTGATTGGCAGAAAGTGTGCGGACTTTGTTAGACGGTCAACAATCACCCAAATCATATCATGGCCTCTTGGCGTTCTTGGCAGTTTTGTAACAAAATCCATGGAGATTTGTTCCCACTTCCACTTGGGAATCTCAGGCTGTTGCAGAAGTCCCGAAGGCTTCTGGTATTCTGCCTTGACCTTAGCGCAAGTTAAACATTTGCTCACGTAGACAGCAACGTCGCCTTTCATCCTAGGCCACCAATAGTAATCTTTTAGATCCTGGTACATCTTATCCGATCCAGGGTGGATAGAGTACCGTGACTTGTGCGCTTCGTCGAAAATAACTTCCCTTAATCCACCAAACAGAGGAACCCATATTCTTTTCTCAAAACATAACGTCCCTTCCTCGTTTGGTACTAGAAGCTTCTCCATCCCCCGGAGATATTCTTCCTCAAGATTTCCCTCCTTGAGAGCTTCCTTTTGTGCAGCGCGAATGCGCAAGGAAAGATCGGTTCGTACGATCATTTCCAAAGCCCTAACCCTTATGGGCTTGATTCTTTCTTTACGACTTAGGGCATCGGCGACTACATTCGCCTTCCCTGGGTGATACTTTATCTCGCAGTCGTAGTCGTTTAGCAACTCAACCCATCGTCTTTGTCTCATATTTAACTCCTTCTGGTTAAATATATGTTGTAGGCTCTTGTGATCTGTGAAGATTGTGCACTTCGTACCATACAGGTAGTGTCTCCAGATCTTTAGTGCAAAAACCACTGCGCCAAGCTCTAAATCGTGCGTGGTATAGTTCTTTTCGTGCACTTTCAGTTGGCGTGATGCGTAAGCAATGACCTTTTGGCGTTGCATCAACACACATCCCAATCCCTGACGCGATGCGTCGCAGTATACCACAAAATCGTCGGTACCTTCCGGTAGAGCTAAGATTGGCGCGTTGCAGAGCTTATCTTTCAATATCTGAAACGCTTCGTCCTGTCTGATTCCCCAATCAAACGTCTTATCCTTCTGGGTCAGGAGCGTCAACGGTTGAGCGATTTTTGAAAAATCCTCGATGAACCTTCGATAGTAGCCAGCCAAACCCAAGAATTGTCGAGTCTCGGTTGGCGTTGTAGGCGTTTCCCAATTCTTGATTGCCTCGATCTTTGTGGGATCAACATGAATTCCATCCCCATTAACCACATGTCCAAGAAACTGGACTTCGCGTAGCCAAAACTCGCACTTGGAGAATTTGGCGTACAGTTGTTCCTTCTTTAGCAGCTCCAAAATGGTTCTAAGATGTTGTTCGTGTTCAGCCTTCGTCTTTGAGTAAATCAGGATGTTGTCGATGAATACAATCACGAACTTGTCTAAGTATGGCTTGCAAACTCTATTCATCAAGTCCATAAACACTGCAGGCGCGTTTGTTAAACCAAATGGCATCACAAGGAACTCGTAGTGTCCATAACGAGTTCGGAAGGCTGTTTTCGGGATACTTTCCTCCTGTATCCTTAATTGATGGTATCCAGATCGAAGATCGATCTTAGAGTAACAGCTTGAACCTTGAAGTTGGTCGAACAGATCGTCGATTCTTGGCAGAGGGTACCTGTTCTTGATCGTCAGCTTGTTCAATTCTCTGTAGTCAATACACATGCGGAAACTTCCGTCCTTCTTCTTGACAAACAGGACCGGAGCTCCCCAAGGCGAGAAGCTTGGTCGGATAAAACCCTTGTCTAACAACTCTTGAAGTTGCGTCGACAATTCCTGCATTTCAGACGGTGCAAGTCTGTAAGGTGCCTTAGCTACAGGCGCGGCGCCTGGAACTAAGTCGATATGAAACTCCACTTGTCTCTGAGGTGGCAGTCCGGGTAAGTCTTCTGGAAAGACTTCTGGATACTCCCTTACGACAGGGATGTCTTCGATCCTTGGCTCGGCAGCCTTCTTATCTACGATGTGTGCCAGAAAAGCAACACATCCTTTCTGTAAACCCTTCCTTGCTTTCAAACAGCTGATAATTCTTAGCGGTGTGTCACGCTTCTCTCCGTGAACCACAATTGTCTCACCATCATCGGTTGGAATACGAACAACCTTTTCGTGGCAAACTATCTCAGCTTTATTGCCCGATAACCAATCCATTCCCACTACCACGTCGAAACTTCCCAATTGGACTGGTAGTAGATCCAAGGCAAACTCACGTTCTCCTAATTCAATCACACAGCCTCTGATAACATCATTGGCTTCTACCAGCTTTCCATTAGCCAATTCAATTGCGTAGGGAATGTCTAACTTATTAGTGGCTAGCCCAAGTATATTCTTAAATTCTAGTGATACGAAGCTATAGTCGGCACCAGTATCAAACAGAACAGATGCATAGCGTTGATTGATAGGGAACGTACCCGTGACAACGTTGGGATCCTGGCGTGCTTCCCGTGCACCGATCTGGAACACCCTTCCACGGGCTTGGTTCAATCCCGGGCAATCCTTCTTGAAGTGCCCAACGTCTCCGCAATGAAAACATCCTAATCTTTTTCCACTTCCTGCACCATCCCCAACCGGCGGATTGTTTTGATTGGCATTTCCGGCTTGATTTGCATTGTAGCCTTGATTATTCCCTTGTGGGCGATTTCCCAAACCACCACGATTATCGTTTCTACTCATATATCCTCCCTGGCCTCCCCGGCCCGCACTAGCCCAACATGATTCCTTTGAGTGGCCCGGTTTTCCACAAGATTTACAAATTCTCACGTTACAAAGGCCAGTATGGTGGCGTTGGCAGTTGTTGCATTTGGGCTGGGTGCCCTGGTACCCTTTTCCTTTCTTGGTACTGCCAGCTGATTTTCCCTTCTTTACTGCCGTACTGACGCCTTGCTTGAAGTTTGAAAACTTCCTTTTGTTATCTCCTGAGGACTCAACGTGAGTCTCTGTCTTCTTCGCCTTGACTTCATCAAACTTGTTTAAACGAATCCCCTACTCGGTGAGAGCCACGCTCAAGTCGATGGCTTCAGTGATAGTTGCTGGTTTGGAGGAGGTTACCATGCTTATTATTTGGGGAGCCAAGCCCCAAATGAAGCGCTCGATTCGCTTGTATTCAGGCGTAACCATGTAAGGAACCACTTGAGATAGGTCATGAAACCTCTGAACGTACTCTGCTACTTTCGGACCGTCCATTTTTAGGTGCCAAAATTCAGTCTCCAACCTTTGAATTTCTGCGCGTGAACAGTACTTTTTGCGCATTAGTTCTTTCAACTCGGCCCAAGTCAGGGCGTAGGCGGCAGTTTCGCCTAGGGTTTGGACTTGTAAGTTCCACCAAGATAGGGCTCCGTCTAGAAACAGCCCTGAAATGTATGTGACTTGCTGATCCTCTGCACACTTGCTCATGCGTAAGACGGAATCGGTTTTCTCAGCCCAGCGGGTAAAGGCAACTGCACCTCCTGTGCCATCGAAGTTAACTGGTTTGCAGTCTAAGAACTGCTTGTAGGTGCATCCGTGAGGTGGATTGTTATTGCCTTGGTTAACACTTCCGCTTGCTCCTGGCTGAGATGCTGCGTACTGTGCTATGGCAGCGGCAATGATTTGTTGTAGTTCTGCCTCGTTAGTGGGTATGCGCGTCTCGCGTCTGGGCGGCATCTTCTAAAAGATGGTTTAAGTTGGTTAGGCCATAGTAAGGCTCCGTTGTAAATCAGTTCGTAATATAGTGTTCGTATATAACGGTAGTAATAGTATAATCACATAACATCTCATGTTATAGGACATAAACAGTAGATTGAATCATCACCAGTGATGAGAATACTGCGATTGTATTGCCACAATTTCGAGATCACAATGTAAAGCTTACAAGTACACCACTATATCATACGACATCAATGACTTAGTAGGGGACGACCCTAGACAAGTCGTGCGATCACTGGACATGTTCAGGAGTCTCTGGTTCGTCCATTCTCAAATTCCAGGACTCCACGTCAAGTTTCTGAGTTTCAGTCCTAAAACAACATTTCTTCTCAATCGTTTCCTTGAGCTCGTCCCAGCTCAGTGCATAAGCAGCGTCTGTGCCAAGGGTTTGAACCTAGAGGTTCCATAAGAGAGTGTGCCATCTAGCAACATCCCCGAGATATAGGTAACACTCTGTTGGGGCGAACGGTTACTCGTTCTTAGAATGGAGTTGGTTTCTTCGGACCAACGAACAAATGCAACGGTGCCTCCTTTTTTATCAGAGTTCAAAGGCCTGCAGTTCAGGAACTGTTTATAGGTGCAGCCAGTTGGATGGTTACTCCCAGTAATGACATCGTTGTACTTAGAGCGGAGGGCTTCATGTCGTGCATTTATTGGTGAGATGCGTTCTTGCAGCTCGGCTTCTGTCCTTGGCAACGTACTGGTGTTTGTGCCACGTCTGGGTGACATTCCCTTTTGTCGAAGTGGTGTGAAGCGGGTTAGACAACGTTCCAATTGTCTATGAGGTATATAGCAACATAAGCCATCATGTAATCACCCATTTCACACGCAAATATATACTCACTGTATAAGTGGGGAAATAAATTCCTGAGCCTTCACATAGGCTTGTCAATTGGGCTTGTTGCTTGTAATAGAATGAACTCGAGGCTACATCGCCTAGGTCATTTGTGTTTAGGTTATTTCCTGCTGCATTGGTTATCATTAGCTTGGCCTGCAGAGTCCACCAGGATTCCTGTGCACTACAAATCGTTATTACGTGGGCCCCCGTAATAATAAATTGTCTTGCACAGTTACCCCAAATTTTCTCTCATCCAAGCAGATGATCAATCAAGGAGCAACAGCCGGTGCATTGGCATGAACAGGGTCATGCTCCAATGCGGGGTCAGGAGCAGCGCCTGGCTCAGGGGCCACGGCCGGCTCCGGATCAAAAACTCCATCTCAAAATCAGCTGGATCAACAATCACAGGGGTTACAGGATCCCCCAAGGGCTGGTCTAAGTGCATGAACTCAATGTCATGGTCTGGATCACACCAGGCGGAAAAACAGGATTGTCCTCAATATCGCGACCATACCCAAAATTGTGTGCGGGATCCGGTGCAGCTAATGATGCCCTATCAGGGTTGGCGTCGTGTAAGTAGTGCTGCATTCCCTGTATGTGCGAAGATGCGGATGTAGAAACTCAAATGAGTCTGGGGTAGGGGAATGGACATGAGTTTCCCCTACGGAGCGTCCGCATGCAGTAGTCTAATACCAGCAGCAATAGGGCCTCGCCCTAAAGTGGGTCCTCCTCTTAGTAGTTCGACATCGTCTTCAGAGACAACGTCGGGGGCATATCAACAACGAGATAAGCGGCAGGGGCAAATTCCCAACAAGGTAGCCATTAGTAGGCTCTGCTACGACTTTAGGCAGTGCACAAAGGGCTGAAAGTCGTCATTGTCTGTGCCGGTAGTATCAGAAATGTATACCTCGTGCTTTGTTGAACTATGTCGTCTGATACTATGATCATGGGGTTCGTAGTGCCCATCTTTCTAGTACTTGATGAAAGCATAACGTTTGTAACACAAACACATATACGTATAGTAATCAATCATGTAGTCATATAAACATGTAGTCACCACGTAACATTCAAATTATCCTTCTAGTCCCACTAGCCAACACTTCTAGTCCCACTCGCCAACACTTCTAGTCCCACTAGTCAACACTTCTAGTCCCACTAGCCAACACTTCTAGTCCCACTAGTCAACACTTCTAGTCCCACTAGTCAACACTTCTAGTCCCACTCGCCAACACTTCTAGTCCCACTAGTCAACACTTCTAGTCCCACTAGCCAACACTTCTAGTCCCACTAGTCAACACTTCTAGTCCCACTAGTCAACACTTCTAGTCCCACTAGCCTCCTACCTCAGCCTCCCCAGACTGAGTCTAGATTAATAAATAAAATGTGCTCAACATTTGTTTGTAAAAAGTTGTGGATCTGGACTTAAGTGGTATGCAGAAAAATGTTTTCGTGAGAGCCCTAGTGATCATAGTCTAGACTCGAGATAGAATCCTAGTTCGCTATGATCAGAGCTCTGATACCAAGCTGTCACACCCTAGCTTTGCGGAAGCGTGGTTAATTTTGGTGTGACTTCTTAATACCATAGCTTAATCATATCAAAGCTATATGAGTTAAAAACATGCAAGATCATCCGTTAAGTTTTGAAAACCAAGTACAGTACCATTGTTTTAACTAACAACCATAACCTTGTTCAACAGACGTTACAACTTAAACATAACATAAACATGATTTAAGGACTGTGTCTTGTCCAGGAAAGAGACACATCCCCTAAACCCCGGATGACCTCGGAAACTAGTGCAGCGGAAAACATGCCATACCGTGCCAGATCTCGTTAATTTCCTGAAATACATGTAAGTTGAAAAATCAACAATAATGTTGAGCGAGTTCATGTGCAAGTGAGTAAGTAAAACACTTGTAAGTATAAAAGTTTCCTGGTATGTAGCAGTGTAAGAGGACTTGTGATCACCAATGGTTTGCAAGGCCATTAGCATGTTGTGAAATGCAAATAGTAAGACACGACCTAGCCGATTTTTGCGTTGGGCAACCAAGTCACTCCAGGTCCGTTCTGTTGGCCTCAGAGAGGTCCGTTTGGCCTAGAGCTGGGCTCGCTACACCCAGATAGATCTACCGCTCGAGTCCCTCGGTGTTCTAACTACCCATTCACATGATCTAAACCTCCTTACGTAATTCATACCGTGTATAAAGTACTTGTAAACAAAGTAACATGTATTTCACCCCCGCGGTTAAGTAAACTGAAAACAGTTAGAGAAAAGGGGGACATGAACTCACAGTGAATGCGTATCTCTATCAAGCGTCTCCACTACAGTAAGCTGTGCAACGACCTACAAGTGCTAATTCTATTAGACGGACGGCCGTGCTTTAGCTTTACAGTTTATGTTGCGGGAAATAGTTAGACAACTATTTCGTGTTACATGTCGTATATGCTTGGTAGTTATCTTCCTTCCCAAGGATGGGGGATTTAATACATGTGCGTAAGTTACGTTTTATCAATCTTGTGGTAATGTAATTACCGGTGTAACTTATATGTTTGTGGAAGCGTTCGTAAAGTTTTGGAATCATTAACGCTTGTAAATATTATTTTCACTCTAAAATAATATTTATGTATTTCACAAAATAATCATAAACAGTGTTGTGACAAATATATTTATCACGTTAATCTTTGTGAAAATCCCACCTCCGAATATTTAGTAAAATATAGTGCTGGCGAAATTTATGTTTCAAAAGTATGTCCAAAAATAGTTCTAACACTTATTGTGTAAAAAGTCTAAGTGTTAGATTTTTAGAAAATTTCGCCAGAGTTTCCTCTGTAACTGGAGGTGGCCACGCTTTCAAGCGTATCATTTTCTTTTAACAAATCAATTCATCAACTTCTTTATTCAATCAAACAATTTCCGACACAACAGACTAGTCGACAAGTATGTAAATTTGCATAATCGCATGAACTTGTAGTTTTTCCGAATCTATTTTGTAAATCCCATTATATTTCGTGGATCTTTATATAAAGTAACTTTAATCTCGTAAAAACCTCGTTTTTAGAGAAATCCGTCTTTACAACTTCTAGTTATTTTTCCCAAAAATAGTTATTTTGTCGAAACATGTGTCACACAAGTGTTTACACACTTGTGCATTCTAAATATCATTCTTAGTATTGTAAGATCCTTTTTTAGAAAAACATGATTTCTTTGAAGTGTGGTCTTTCAAAAATACCACTTGCGGATACGTAGATCCGCTAGTTTTAAACATCATTTTACCGGTTAAATCACTTTTACACAAGTATAATATTTCTACCCAAGTTCATGTCTCTAAAATGTGGTAGTGTTTCACTTTTAACCCTTGTATCTTTCAAAAACAAGCTTATGTGATGATACATGATTTTACAAAGTCGGGTTAACCGAAGATTCGAGCTACCACATTATAGATCGGGTCTAGATAAACACAAATTTCAAGTCCTACGACTTTTACACAAGACATGTGCTATTAACCTCCATTTTTGTGATTTTAGTAGACTTTTAAGTTCCAAAACGCATGTTAACGATATTTTACCGATAAAATTCCTTTTAACCACTTTAATCAAGCTTAAAAACGAGTTTTAAACAATATACCTCTAGCTCGGGGCTAGGGAAGAATTGTGACGAAAAACGCGTGGATAAAAGACAACGGTGGAGGTCCTTCGTGTTCCGCTTGCACCAAAGCTCCTAATACGCGACCTTGGATGTTTGTATATGCTTGGAATGATGAGATCAAGAACCGAAAATGGGTGGGTGTTTGTAAGGGGGTTCGGCCGAAGGTTTCAAGAGCAAGAGAGAGAGTGATGTTTGAGTGTTATGTTGGTGATAATGTTTAGTGTGTAACCTCATGTATTAATAGGCAATTCTTATGTCATGACCCAATGGATAAAGTGTAGCTTAGATATCAAACAACCCTAGATTGTGATAATCTATTTTGTACCAACATGTCCCCCACACAAGGGGACGGTTAGGGAATGGTTGGGGGGTTTGGTTCGATCTTAAGTAATAGTTAGGGGGGTTAGTTTAGGTTAAATAGGTTAACTAAGTACTTAACTTAGTTTGTTGTATGTTGCGTGTTATGACGGGTGTTAGGGTAATCAGGGACCCTAACTGGCTCAGAAAAATAATCATAGTGAAAATACTAATATTTTCATGTCCCGGGTATAGTCCGGTTGTTCGGTTGGGTAGTAATCCGTTAAAGTGTTACAAAAGACTTTAAAGTGTCGTTATTACATTTTTAGTGACACAATTTGTTTTCCCGACACTTTAGAAAGTGTCTAGTGATATTTTCTCATTTTCTGGCACTTTACTAGTCAGCTAGAAGCTGGTTTAATTTTTACAGTGCTGTGTTTGGTACTTAAAGTACGTTTTAGGCACATCCGAATTAGTGTATCTTATCCCTAGAGACGCGGTAACACAACCCTTATATCCTACACTCACTACCAGTGTAGCCAAAATATATGAGGCTCTTAACAGGCCTTAGAGGCAGTATCTGCCTGATGCTGGTTATATCAGCATGTTCACTGTGTATCCGTTTAGTGCTACTGTGCTTTTTGTGCATCATGTTTGTCACTAGGGTTCAGTATGTAATCAATGTAGTGACAGCAAATAAAGTATGATGCAAGTAAGTGCATGTATCAGTATGCAGGTAGCAGTTTATCAGCTAGTTCAATCAAGCACAGTAATCAAGTAGTAATTAATCATTAATTAAGTCGTACGGATACCTGGTTTTGTGCGGGTTGTCACAGTGGGTCCCGAGGAGGCTCCATTACCACCAACTGAAAGAAGCCAATCTAGCCAAACCTCAACTCCACCCTCGCCCCAACAAGAGAAGGCTTCTCCAACAATCCAAGAGCCTACTAAGACTCCTCCGGTTCCATACCCCAGTCGGTTAATTCGTCAAAAGACCGATGAGCAATTCGCAAAGTTCGAAAATTTACTAAAACAATTGCATGTTAATATTCCATTTATCGAAGTCCTAACTCAAATGCCTAAATATTCCAAATTCATGAGGGACTTCCTCACTCATAAAAGGAAAATTGAATCATTGCAATTAGTTAACTTAGGCGAAGAATACTCCGCCTTGCTACTCAACAAACTCCCGCAAAAGAAGCTTGACCCCGGAAGCTTCACACTTCCTTGCTCGATTGGGGGATCCCCCATTCGTAATGCACTAGCCGATCTCGGGGCAAGCATCTGTCACGGCCCCCGACCCGATTTTACCCGTTTCAGGAGCCGCGGGACAGAAATCCCGTGGTATTTATTTAATTGAGTTTAACAGCGGAAGTTTATTATCAGGATCTTTTTCAAGCTAAAATTTTCCCAATTATTTTATTTCACAATTTGGGATAAAACCCCAGTAATTTACAATACTATGATTTCACGGAGAAATCTTTATTTTACAAAACATATTTCTTTATTTTAATAGGAGCCACTTTCTTAAGCTTGCAGTGCTTCCTGACACTTTTCCTGGATTACAACAGATCACCTGAAACATGTTTGAAAAAGGTTTTGTCAGCGGAAAATACTGAGTGAATCATTCTATTTAATAAAACAGACCTGTTTGTTATAATTTACAGTATTAAGGGTGATTACATTGTTTCTATATCAACCAACTACCCACAGTATTTGTCACTCGACTTATTTCTGTGACTTTGGTCAGACCACCCATTGGCTAACTCGTTGTCCAATGGTGGAGGGAAAAAGTAATGTATACAATACCCCACATACCGGCTGTAATTTGGTGACTACAAAGACTTAATCCCTGTAATTATAACTTTGAAAATAAACATGCTGTTGAAATCAAATTTGATAAAAAGAGAATGACTCACATTGCAGATTTAACACGGATAGAGTCTAGTATAGAGATTAGCCTTGTTAACCTAATTTAAATAACAATGCACACAAAACTGGGTTAGTAATCAATACAGCATTTACGATAACTCACGAGATCAAACCCTCACAACGAATGACAAAGTGCAATCACTTAAACATCCATCGGATTCTCAACAAATGACAGAGTATTCCCCGAGTTCGGGTGGTACTCAAACATCCTGTCGGAATCACAACGAATGACAAAGGATAACCCTAATGTGGGTAGCACTTAAACATCCATTGGATATATTGATCGATCGGACAATGAATCGTAATAGCGATCGAGTTATTACCCTGTTTTGCGGCAGCAATTCGGGATTCGTGTGTGTTTTGGACTATTTCTACAATAACTCGAAGTGTAATTGGAATTTAAACGTCGCATCAACGCATAAGTTCTAGTCCCATAGCCTACTATTTATAGCTGAAAAATGGTTCCCCCCCGCGTGTCGCGACAGGGACACATGCACCTGTCGCGTGTCGCGAGAGGCACCAATCTACCCTAGGGTAGCCTTGTGTCCCAGTAGGCTTGCTGAGTTGGTTTTACGTGAAATCTCAATTTTGACAACAAACTGTCGAGATAATACTAACCAGGGTTTACCCCCCCCCCCTGAGTTTTAGGGGCCCTAATCCTGATTCCGATTGTTCTGAAAATTTTAGGGTTTGTTTAGAATTACTTGGGTTTCTCAATTAGGGTTTCCTATTGGACAATTTATTTTAATAAATATGACTTTTGATGAGAGTTGTTACAACATCAACCTCATGCCTTCATCAATGTTCAACCGACTCGGCTTAGGGAAAACAAGCCCTACAAGAATAAGCATACAACTCGCCGACAGATCCATCAAATATCCACAAGGTGTCGCTGAAAATCTATTAGTCACAGTCGGCGAATTTGTCTTTCCGGCCGACTTTGTCATACTAGATATGGAGGAAGATACCGAAGTACCACTCATCTTAGGGAGGCCATTCCTAGCTACGGCTCAAGCGGTGGTAGACATGAATGATGGAACACTAACATTGAGGATTGGGAATGAGGAAATGAAATTTGGAGTTGGAAAAAGAGTAGAAGACGACGACCCGGTCAATATATGAAGGTCATAGACTCAAGTTTGGATGACGCTCTCCGACGGTGTAGCATGGGATGTAAAACATCCCACTTGGGTGACATATGACCAGGCTTTGGGTCTAGCCAAGGACCCTTATAAACGTGGCGCACCACGGAGGCATTCCGCGGAACTATCCTTAGCTTAGTTTAGATTAATTTTTATGTTTTCTAGTTTAGTTTTAATTTGCAGGAATAAAACACACTCGGATGGTGAAGGATACCAAGGGAACGTAAACCAGCACCCCATGCACAAAAAAAGGGCCACCCGACAAATTTTTCTTCATTACAGCAACTTCAGCACGGGGCCGTGCTCACCCAACACGCCCCGTGCTCAGCCGTCTGC
The DNA here is from genome assembly GCA_030545235.1 of Helianthus tuberosus. Classification (NCBI taxonomy): domain Eukaryota; kingdom Viridiplantae; phylum Streptophyta; class Magnoliopsida; order Asterales; family Asteraceae; genus Helianthus; species Helianthus tuberosus. The sequence goes on along the minus strand of CM060437.1, from coordinate 59,783,402 downwards.
AGAAAATGCCCAGTTCAGGTAACTGGACACGGGGCGTGCTCACCCAACACGCCCCCGTGCCCAGGCTTCTGTTTCTTTTTACTCAATTTTGTTACTGGCGATCTGAACACGGGGCCGTGCCCGGACACCACGGGGCCGTGTCCAGACGCCCAGTAACATAAATTTTTGCTTTTTCACACCTTTTTACACATTCAATCAACCTAAAAACTTATTTTTGGGACACATTGAGGACAATGTGTAAGTTAAGTATGGGGGGATGCTAAAACATTGAATCTTGCAAGTCCTAATTACAAGCCTTACACAAAACTCTATTGGAACCGCTAATCACCCCAATTTTTTTTTCAAAAAGTTTTCAATTTTTTTTTCACTTGTCTAGGTTTAACTTGGGAATTTCAAATTCTGAAAAAGTTATACTTTTACAAATTTACAACCGATAGCGTCGTGATAAAAAGAACCAACATAAGAAAATTATGAAACGGCATGACAAGTTTAGTTAAAATTTGATTATATATATTTGATCACATAAAAACCCATTCCCACAAAAAGTGAGTTTTGAGCCTTTATTGGGCATACAAATACATATGTTTAAACTAATTGCTCATTTTTCGTTTCTTGTGTGAATAGCCACTTGGTTCTTACGACTCTAGAACTTGCCACGACGATACATTCCTGGTCCTTACCAAGTTAAATCCAAGTAAGTAAATGACAGAGGCATTAGGATTAACCCTTTTTATTTCTACACCATTATTTTTCTTTTTTTTTTACCACCTACCCAAAATCCCCCTAGTTAACCCTTTAAGCCTAAACCTTTTCATTTCTTAACCAAAAAACAAACACCCTTTTACCCACCAAGCTAGGTTTTTCTCATGACTTTGAAAAAAAAAATCTTTGAATGATGAGGATGAAGCAAAAATAAATAAACAAACAAGTTTATCAAAAATAACTTTGTTTGAATAACGAGCTTCATCAAAATAAAAAAAAATTACAAAAATAGTAAGTCTTACGAAAACCGATGCTTTTACGCCTTTCGCCCTTTTCTACTAACCACTAACCCAACCACCTACCTTTAACCTAAGCCTAACCCTTCACCCCAAAAGTCCTCTTGATATTTACAAAGGTGTATCTTTAAAAAGGAGGAGGATTGATTGCTTGGCAAGCTTATGGTAGGAGTAAGTTCCATACCGCTCTCGAGCGATTCACTAAAATACATCTTCGGCCGAGTGTTGAGTGATCCCCCGTGAGGTATGTGAACTTGTATATAAGTGAAATTTTAAAAAGGCATGTTATGCCCTAATAAGTAATTTATCTTATGTAATGTTTTAAATAAATCATGACGAATAGGATTGTAAATAAAAAAATAAAACTTAATAAAGAATCTTGGAAATCCCGACACTCTATGAAAAGCCCAAAAACCTTTACTTCTACTCATTCCATTTGGGAGTGTAAAGCCACATTATAAAGAGTTTTGCTTGAGGACAAGCAAAGATTCAAGTGTGGGGGTATTTGATGTGTGCAAAATGCAACATATAAATTACATCAAATGTGGCACAAAACTAACCCTTTTTAAGTACTAATGTTGGAAAAAGTGTGTTTTTGTCTTCCTTTCGTATTTTCAGGATTAAATAAGCTCAAATGAACAAAAGAAGCAAAAAGGCAGCTAAATCTAACATAAATACAAGAAAAGGATCAAACGTGGCATGCCCGACCCCCCGACAGCATCTTCCCAAGCAAAAACAAGAGAACAGAAGGCTGAACACGCCCCGTGTTCAGTGAACACGGGGGCGTGCCCAAGTGTCTGTAGAAAAGACAAAGCTGTAGAAGCTTCTATCACCCACCACGGGGGCGTGCCCACCGGACACGGGGCCGTGGTCAACTCTAAGATTCGCAGAATCTGGGAAAATCTTGATAGTACAGATAAGCTTCTGCACACGGGGTCGTGCCCAACGGACACGGGGGCGTGGTCAACTAATGCAGACAAGATGCAATTAATAAAGAAAGAGAAGGAGGGTGGACACGGGGCCGTTCCCGAGCGTCTGTTCAGGCTATAAATAGGGGTGCTTGGCTCATTTGTAAACCATCCCTTGGCACACCACCTCTCTCTCACTTCACCCACACTCCACCACCATCACAATACCATCATCCACCACCATTATCCATTATCCATCATCCATCATAGAGTGTGTGAGTCGTCCCGGGATCCAAGATTGATCGTAAGAGTTCTTGACAATCAAAGGCCATGTTTGCCTAAATCTCTTACATCACTTGGTGAAGACAAGTGTCTAGTGTAATACTTTTTATTTTTAATCTTTTCACACTTTTTATTTGGTTATATATTAATGACTTTAATAACTAGTTTCTTATGTTGAAGGTGATTCTTCCTTATCGTTTGTCCGTGGTGTCTTGACATTATTTTACTGTCTATATAAAATAAAAGATTTTCACCATTCATATCTCCACGGTCTATATGGAGATATGTTGACTACCTGGTCGGGGGTTAAGGGAACGGTTTGGTAAGAGTCTTGCCTTGTTCAGTGTATAGATCCTACAAGGACCTGGGTCAAATTTAGTAGGACCTCCTTCAATACCCACCGGTATTGGATGGCGGAGGTCCAAACTCTTTGATCCCCTCATATGTAAGCTACTATTAAAACTTTAACCCGGCTACTTAGGACTGTATCCCTGCTGACTCAGACTACTTAGCCGAGGGTAACGCCACCTTCAAAAGAAGGGCCTACCACATTATGCATTAATAACTTAATTAATTATCTTTCAATAATCCAACCCTTTAGGATTGTATCCTTGCTGACTCAAACTACTGGGTTGAGGGTAACGTCACCTTCAAAAGAGGGGCCTACTACAATAACTAAGATAATCTCTTAAAAAGTGTAAAAGTGCGGAAATAATCAAAGGTTACACTAAACGCGAGTCGGATCCAAGTGATTCATCTTGTCTATCTGTTTTTATTTTTATTTTATTTTTCAGCATTTTAGTTAGTTTTTATTTTTCTAGTTTAAAATCTTTTTCTAAACTTTTGATTTGATTAGACGTTGAAGATAGACCGGTATTAAAAGCTTTTGTGTCCTTGGACGACCTCGGTATCTTGCCAACACTATACTACGCTCACGATGGGTGCACTTGCCCATATGTGTGTTTGGTGTTAGTAAAATATCGTGTTTTATAAATTTAAAACTTCACTAACGTGTAAAAAGGGCTAATAATATACATAAAAACCTATAACACACCGCACGCATCAATACCACGTTGAAAAAGAAGATGAAGACATGCCTATTTTTTATAAAAGTATGATGGTTTATAAAAGTTGAGAGAGAGATTGGGTGGAAGTGGGTAAAAATGGGCTGTTTGGGTTGGATTTATATAAAAAATTTATTGGTTTTTGAGGTTTTTTGAATAAACAGTCGTTGGTTTTATTTTTTGAATTTAAATTATTTGTTTTTTTTTGCAACGGTCCCACATTCTAACGTTTATATTTTTTGTCTTCTTGTGGGCGTCTCAATCATCCAGAGGGAGACGGATCGGATGACGAGAGGGGGGGGGGGATGGTGTTGGGGGCGGCGACAGGGCAGGCCGAGCCCAAACCGACCCCCACACCGGCTAGCCAATGATTCAAGTAACTCAGCTTAATTTTTAATATTTATATGATTTTTTTATTATGTAAAACATTTATATAATATGTATCTTTAGTGAAAAAAAGTATATATTTTTTCAGGTTAATGGGATCAACTTTTTTTATAAAACCAATGGTATCACTTGTAATTTTCCTATTAGACGTTATATATGATCCGAGAATACATTGGTGTCGGGTAAACCTGATCACCCCAATATGACTCCACCATTGTCGATATCCTCTTAACCATTTTCGGTTGTTATGCCAAATGCCTAATTTTACCAATCCAAACACCACTACATATCAGTGGTATTTCTACCTGTTTATAACTGATTAGGGGAGGGGGGGGGGGGTGGTTACTAGTGATAGAATTCTATCACTCCCACTATCCAATCAAATCATGCCATGTCAACACCCAATATTCTATCACTAGTGATAGAAATGTAGTGGGGGTGGTCATCACTAGTGATGGGATTCCAATGTACAAGTATTAATACACAATGTACAAGTCATACACATCCCTCAATAATTATTCAACGCGTTAAATATATCACTCGTTATTCCTATCACCCTTTACAAACATAGAGGCGGCGGTGTTAGTGATACTATCACTCGTTATGGGGAGTCCATAACGGACCGCCCCCTCCCCCCTTATCACTAAAAGTCTAAAACCAAAAAAAAAAAAAAATTACATAGCCAATGAGCTAGTGATGGAGTGGTAAGGGAGAGACCTTGTGTTTCAAGTGACCCAAGTTCAATTCCTGCCCCTAGCATTTAGTTTTTGCGGCACCTGGTGATGATGGGAGACTAGGCGAGTAGGCGGCGATTGCTAGTTCGATCCTTGAACTGAGTGGGTTTTATCTCACCACACTGTCGTGCCTTCGGGCGAGTGTTCACGGGCTTCAGCCCTAGGTGAGGGTTTTCCCCGGTTCGGAAGACGAATGTATCCCGATGTGATGAATGTCGCCAGTAACCCATTTGGAGGATTCGTTGTACGTTAAAAAAATTACATGTTTCAAATTCAAACATGGAAAATGTATTTTAGCGCTTTTGGAAATCATATGATTGGGCAGCAACGAGGTGGAAGACATATAAAGTTAAAGCTCATCAGACGTTATTTGTGCCATTGAAAAAAATAATAATAAAAAAAAGTCAGAGATGTTTCAGACGTTATTTGTGCCATTGAAAAAAATTATAATAAAAAAAATTCAGATATGTTTTTTCACCACACACCTAAAATATCTTCTTGTCCAACCTCCTTCTCTTTAGTCACCACACACCAGATTTCTCCAGTAGAACCAACCATGGGTTCACACATACTAGTCTTCCCATTTCCTGCTCAAGGTCACATGCTCCCTCTCCTAGACCTAACCCACCACCTAGCCACCAACGGTCTAACCATAACCATCCTGGTCACACCCAAAAACCTCCCCATCTTGAGCCCACTTCTCTCTTCTTCACCCAACATCCAACCCTTAGTCCTCCCCTTCCCACCCCACCCCACCCTCCCCCCTGGTGTAGAAAATGTTAAAGATATAGGTAACCATGGTAACATCCCCATCGTTAATTCACTAGCCAGATTAGAAGGCCCACTCATCCAGTGGTTCAACGCCCATCTTAACCCGCCTGTTGCTATGGTCTCTGACTTCTTCCTCGGCTGGTCCCAACACTTAGCGGACCAACTGGGGATCCCCAGGATATGTTTCTTCTCATCCGGTGCGTTCTTAACGTCGGTTCTTGATTACTGCTGCAGGAATCTGTCTTTGGTTCGACCACATGACACGACAGTTTTAACCGAATTGCCGAATTCGCCTAGTTTTGTATGGGAACATCTACCCACATTGATTCGGGCCCGTAAGGAATCCGATCCGGAATGGAAGTCGGTTGTCGATGGTCATCTCGCGAATGAGTCGAGTTGGGGATGGGTTGTGAATACCTTTGATGCATTGGAGGGGGAGTACATGGAGTTTTTGAAGAAGTTTTTGTGTCACGGGCGGGTTTTTGGAGTCGGGCCGGTTAATTTACTTGGCGGGTCTGATCCTATGACACGTGGACGGTCGGTTTGGGTTTCGGGTTCGGATTTTGATGTGGTTAGATGGCTTGATGGGAAAGGTGATGGGAGTGTAGTATATGTGTGTTTTGGGAGTCAAAAGTTTCTTACAAGTGACCAATTGGAGGCTTTGGTAATTGGGCTTGAAGATAGTGGTGTTAGTTATGTTCTGGTGGTGAAACCGGAACAAGGTGGTTTGGTTCGGGCCGGGTCGGGTAGAGGAGTTGTGATAAAGGGTTGGGCTCCACAAGTGGCGATACTGAGTCATCGGGCTGTGGGTGGGTTTGTGAGTCATTGTGGGTGGAACTCGGTTTTGGAAGCGATTTTAGCTGGAGTGATGATACTAGCTTGGCCCATGGAGGCTGACCAGTATGTTAATGCTAGGTTGTTGGTTGAGGGCCATGGCGTGGCTGTGCGGGTTTGTGAAGGCCCGAATACTGTGCCTGACTCGGCCCAGTTGGCTCACACGATTGCGGAGTCAATGAGTGGGGAAAAGGTTGAGAAGTTAAAAGCAAAAGAAATGAAAAACAAGGCAATTGAAGCAGTAAAAGAAGGTGGGAGCTCATCACTGGATTTGGAGAGGCTGGTTAAGGAGTTGTCAAGTTTCAGCCAAAAGTGAAAAGATAGGAAGTGGCAAATAAGAAAGTATAGGGGCCATATTGTCATTTTTAATAAGTTTAGAAGGTTCATGTTTCCTGTTGTTACATAACCTCCAAGTTCAGATGTCTATTACTAATTTATGAGTTAATAACAAAATTGTTCTTTTTGTATTACAAAAATAATATCTATATCACTTCCTATGGAACACTTTTTCTTCCGTTTTAACTGTAAAGTTAGCTTTGTTAAGCGGACTAGTGTGTTTAATACTAGGGATGAGATTTGTACGGGTAATGGATCGAACCGGTGCCGAATTGTATATTAGCTAATCTCTATACCGAGTGTCATACCGGTCATGGTATGTCGGTACACCACCGAACAATACTGAAATGGAAACTGTTGGAAAAAAAATGTTATTGTACGTGTTCGGTCCATACCGGTATGGTATGGTATGGTACGGTACTCGAAATCAGCCCAAAAATCCCATCTTAGTTACACTAGGGGTGATTTTGAACATTTCATCTCTTTTTATTCATTGAACCTCTTCACAATGTTCAAAAAAACCTAGTTAGTAAACGAAATTGATTAAGCTTCTAGATCAACACAAAAACAAGTTTTAACAGGGCATTTTGGTCATTATGGTGTGTTTATTTTTCTTTCTTGTTAATAAAAAAAATCGTGGTCTTATAAAAAAGGGTTCACTTTGGTCAATGTATTAAAGAAAACCAATTAATCTCATCACTTATAGTTATATTGGTCAATGCAATAAATATCATCATTCATATTGGTCAATGCAATAAAGAAAACCAATAATGTTATCAACTAGTTGATGCCCCGCCCGCGTTGTGGGGCGATGGCCGAATAATGAGCGAGTGTTAGTTAGCTTATTGACATGAAAAACAATTAAATCGAGTCAACCAATTAAAACAAAACACTTTTATAGTTTTGATAAAAAAAAAACTAAAACAATGGCAATATTTTAATTTTTAACTGAGGGAAAGTTGTATTTTTTGACTGAGGTAAAATCGTAATTTGCCAAAAGCTAAAGTAACGGCAGTACTGTAAATTTAAACCGGGGGCAAAATTGTAAATTTTCACAGGGGCAAATTCGTAATTTTGAAGTTGGGGTAACAAAGTAATATAAATTTGAACTAAGGGTGCAAGCGTAATTTTAAGCTGGAGGCAAAAGCACAATTTTATTTTGAACCGAGGGCAAAATCGTAATTTTGAGTTAGGGGCAAAAACATAATTTTATTTTTAACTGGGGAAAAAATGTAATTTTGAAATGAGGGCGAAATCACAATTTTATTTTGAATGGTGGGAAAAATCGTAATTTTGAGCTGGGGACAAAAGCGTAATTTTATTTTGAGCTAGGGAGAAAACCGTAATTTTAAAAAGAGACAAAAACGTGATTTTAGAATGGATATAAAATAATAAACTGGTTGGTCCAATGGGAAAGTGCCAGGCAAAGTCGTAATTTTGAATTAAGGGCAACATCGTAATTTTGAGATGAGGATAAAAAACGTAATTTTATTTTGAGCTGGGGGCTAAAACGTAATTTTAAAATGGATATAAAATATTTAACGTGTTGGTCCAATGGGGGAGTGCCAGGCAGGTGCCTAGCACTATTCCCCTAACTTGGTAAATGTTTACGTAGGATAATGATCTTCTAAAAAGAGTTAATTTTGGTCAATGCATTGAAAAAACCAATATTTTTATTTAACGGCAAAATACAGTATATTTAGTATCCTCAACAAGGGGTGTTTTTTGATATTTTTATTGTGTCAAAGTGGCATTGCCTCACCAATCACACATTCTCTCTCTTGCTTCATATTATCATCTGAAACAACACTCTCTCCTCTCTCCTCTTTTCCTCTCACAACACCTTTCTCTTTACTCAAATACATGCTTTTCCTACATACAGCATCACACTTTCTCTCCTCCACCTCACCCCCTCTCTCATACACCTCACATTTCTCTCTCCTTAAAAACATCAACATACATCCTATTGTTAATGCTCTTATATATTCATAGCAAATCTAGCAAAAAGCTAGACGGTAATCTATATTAAAAAAAAATACCTAGGCAATATAAATTAAGAAAATTTTAATCATCAATATCTATTATTTGAACTTAATAATCCTACTATTAAAAAAATTGCTACGGATAGCATTCACAATGAATACTTGGTGTGAGTGTAACATTTATAGTTTTTAGAGTATGTAAATAGTTGTGAGTGGGAGATAGAGAAAAAGAAGAAAAAAATTAGATCATAAGGTGTGGTTTGGTTAGTCATTAAAGAGACTATCCGCTACATAGGCACCACCTCACTAAGGGTGGAGGACCATCCCTTTGGGGACTATGCAAGGGTTTGGAGGATAGTTCTCCCTTTTTTTTTTTTTTGATTTAGTTAAATAATTAAAACAAAGTAAATAAAAATAAAAAAAATTACATTTAAATAAAATCCTAAAGCTACATTAAAAAAACTAAAGTTACATTAAAAAAAAACCTAAAGTTACATTTAAAAAAAAACCTAAAGTTACATTTAAAAAAATACAACACAAATAAATAAAAAACTACTCGTTGTTTTCTCCGAGATTCCAAATGTGTTCGATCAAGTCTGATAATTAAGAAAATGGTTAAATGAATGAGTATTTATAGTTTTTAAAATAATTTTTTTTTTAAACTAGCCGTTGTCAACGGCATTAATTGAAGGGGGCCCACTTGTTTGCCTCGTCTCCAACGTCTTGGAGAGGTCGGGAGTGCCGCGACGACCCCTAGGGGGCGGTGTGCGACGTGGGGGACGGACCGGGACGGGGAGGGGACGACCCCCATACCCCATGGTCTTATTATTTATAGTAGATTTGGAGGAGATACTGTTTCTCACTATAATTTTTAATATTTTTAAAAAGTGGTTGTGAGTGGAGGAGAGAGATAATGATAAAAGTATAAAAAAAATATTTAATTAAAAAAAGAGAGAAAATATAATATTTTTAGTGTAATCAAATAGTCAGAATAAGAGAATCTTTCTACATCAAAATATCAAAAAGAAAATTAAAAAAGCACCCTACTCCCATATAATAACCAGAGTCATGAAAACGACATCCTTCACGATTCATATGAAAACGTCATCGACCTTCATGAGTCATGTGAAACGCCATCCTCATTTCGTTTTGTTGTGGACGCTATGGTGTCCTAGTTGTTGTAGGTGAGGACCTCCATCATGTACATTGGTTTTAAAAAAATTAAGACGACGATAGAAGATGGTAGTTGATTTCTTATTGTTAGTATTTTAGTGATTATCTGATGCGTCATTTTATCTAGATTTTTGTGATGTCATGGTTGTTGTAGGTGAGGAGCTCCATCCCGTACACTGCTTTGAACAAAATGAAGACCAACAAAAAAACTTGCTAGATGACTTCTTATTATATAATTATTTTTGGTGTAAAATGTGATTTTTGTCTATAGGGTTGGTCAATTTTGTCACTTTAGTCTAAATGTTTCATTTATGGTCTGTATGGTCCAAACAATTTTTAACATTTTCATTTTAGTCCAACTAAATTAACACTATCCATTTACCTCTTTTAGTTAGGGACAATTTTTTCATTTCCCCTATTATTTTAATTAAAGCTTTAAACTCACCCTACTTATCTGTAACCATGGTTGTAAAATAAGGTTTCCAATGCGAGTACTCCCCGAGTAGTTGATGCGTGGTAGAAAATCGGTGTTTCTTTATGCTTAAGTGTGTGTTTTTACATAACTTCTAGTTTCGAATAGGCTACTTTTGATTAGAATTGTGTTTTACAGGTCTAACGGAGTTTTAAGGAGCTATTCGGGAGTTATACGGAGCATCGGGATGTAAAACGGGTCAAACGGGAACGAGAAACGGACAAAACAGAAAATAGGAGTTGGAGAGGTCGTCGGCGACGCCCCGTGGCTAACCCCGTCGGCCAGAAATGCGTATACAGCAGGTTTAAACGTCGACAGAAAAGTGAACAAAGCACCAGCCGCCGGCGACGCCCTCACCTGGTGTCCGACGAGGAATTTGGTTTGTTTGCTGATTTGGGCGACTTATAACTCAATTTTTGACCATTTTTTCGGGAGTGACACATTAATTTGAGTTTGAAATCAGTTCTTGGAGCCAAGAAACCAACACACATCATCCCCACTCCATCAATCTCATCCATCTTCAACCGAATCAATCATCGATCTTCATTCCACAACCCTAATCACCATCTGTAACGCCCTGCTTTTCGTAACTTTCCTTAATTAGAAAGTTTGTCTTGTATTTCTATTTTTGGGAAACTTGTTCCTCTTGTATTCGTATTTCGTTGTTCGTTGTAAATCTGAGACTTTGCTCGTAATAAAATTCACTATTTCTTACAAATTATACTTTACTTATTCCATATACTTATACGTTTCAATTCATTATACATTTGATGTCTTATTTGTGAATCTTGTAAACTTGTGATAAACTTACAAATACATATCGTATATACATGACTCATATACTTCGCATACGCTTATACGTCCTTTGGACACTTGCAAATACTTAGTTATGATTAACACACACTTGTTTATATGTTTAGATTACATAAATCACCTTATAATATGCATATTATACTTAAGACACCTTGAAACATACCATATATAAAACAAGAGGGACTATAACTGTCAAGAAAGCAAACAAAATACACAGCCAATGGCCATCGCGCCCCGCGACCGCCACCCCCTATCTCGTCGCGGCCTGCCAGAGGCTCGAATCTGTAAAAAAATGTAATCAGCTCTTGTATTGGTCCGAAATGTGTCTGTTAGTTGTGTTTTCTCACCTAATTTCATTAATTACTCACCTAACTCAAACCCTAAACCCTCAAAAACACTCTTTTACCACTTTAAAAACACTTTAATCCTCCCAAAAACACTCTCAAAATATCATCAAATTCTCAGAAGTTAATCAGAAAGTTCAAACACATCTAAGTGAGTTCTAGCTCACTTATAATACATTTTTCTACTCATTTCTTCTATCTTAGCACTTGGATAACCTCTAGGAAGGTTTTCACAAGATTACTTGGGTAATCTAAGGTGAAACCTCACCATATTTGAGGTCCAAAGTGCCACAAAACTTTCTGTTTTGTTCTTATGTTCTTGTATGCTTATATTTTGCTAATAACTTTGTGGATTCTCATGCCTACCAAGCTCACAATCGAGTCTATGGTTGTGGGTTTGAGTTGAGGTGATTACCATCAAAGTTATGAGTTCAAATACTCATTTAAATTTTGTTCATACATGGTAAATCAATGATGAAAACACGCACAAGTCATCATCTTCTATATGATGAACTTGTGACTTATGAAGTGTGAACAAATGGAAGCTTGGGCTTTCCAAACTAAGTTCCACTCCTTCATTGAACCTTGTTTATAAACACTCTTGTGACTTACTAAACCAAAGTACCTTAGCCCCGTCTAGCCTCTGACACTCAGGATTACCTTTCCATGTCGTGTTGCCACACCTTGGGTTATAGTGTACTTGGTCACTTGAGCCTTGTTAGAATAAAATTATTTTCTTGTTATTCATGACCCTCCGAACCATCTTCATGGTGGTTTGTATAGTGGTGAATCATATAATGAGGTTCTAACCTCCATGCTTGACAATACATGATAATACATTATATTCTTTTATTGGACATAGATTTAGGTTATATTATTACCTTATAAACATACATATAATTATATAAAACATGGCTGAGTTTGTGATGATAATCAAGCCATGATTGTTCGTCATAAACTTAGGCTAATATATCTAAAATTCTAAGATACTTGTTGTGATTCTAATGGGCAATTTGGGACCCTGAAACCACTTACTATAGTGTCATAAATGCGATCTTAGAGTTAGATATTACTTTCATATACACACTTTTACTACTTTAAAATTCCAAGTCCGAATCTTCCATTCCTAATCCATAAACTTACGCACCTTCGTTTACCCTTGTAGGGTGACTCGGTGTTCCATCCTCATCAAACAACTCTTCACGGGATTAACAAGTTTGGAGCTTGCAAAACCGTGAGTACACTTGACCCTTTTCGCTTTAACGAACTTTTGGGTTGTAACATGTTAATTTATCAAATTACACAAATACACACAAACATACTTTATTCGCTCAATCCGCTATACATGTTATTTGTTATGCATAGTTTACATGCTAGAATACATACATGCTACTTGTCATTAACTTAGCTAGCCCATCTTAACATATATAGTGCTATAGGAGTAGCACGCCGCCCGTCGGGGTATTGTTAAGCTTAATATACATACACGGTCTCGTTCACTTTAGTGGCGAGTGATGCACATAATTCTCGTGGACACTCAGGTTTGACTCTTAGTATTGCATGCTAGTATAACCTTGTATACAAAATTGCCATGTTAGATTCGAGTAATTATTTTATACTTATGCTATGTATTTAAAAAACTTGTGTACTCGCCAATGCTTTTGCGTTGAACCATATTCATAACATGTTACACGTTGATTGTGACAACCCGCACTAAACCAGGTATCCGTACAACTTAATTAATGATTAATTACTACTTGATTACTGTGCTTGTTTGAACTAGCTGATAAACTGCTACCTGCATACTGATACATGCACTTACTTGCATCATACTTTATTTGCTGTCACTACATTAATTACATACTGGACCCTAGTGACAAACATGATGCACAAAAAGCACAGTAGCACTAAACGGATACACGGCGAACATGCTGATATAACCAGCATCAGGCAGACACTGCCTCTAAGGCCTGTTAAGAGCCTCATATATTTTGGCTACACTGGTAGTGAGTGTAGGGATATAAGGGTTGTGGTACCGCGTCTCTAGGGATAAGATACACTGATTCGGATGTGCCAAAAACGTACTTTAAGTACCAAACACAGCACTTTAATAATTAATCCAGCTTCTAGCTGACTAGTAAAGTGCCAGAAAATGAGAAAATAACACTAGACACTTTCTAAAGTGTCGGGAAAACAAATTGTGTCACTAAAAATAACAATAACGACAGTTTAAAGCTTTATTAACGCTTTAACGGATTACTATCCAACCGGACACCCGGACTTTACCCGAAACATGAAAATATTACTATTTTCACTATTTATATTTTTCTGAGCCAGTTAGGGTCTCTGATTACCCTAACACCCGTCATAACTCATAACATACAAGTAACGGGGTTAAACACTTAATCTAACTTAGTTTGATTTAACTAATACTTAGTGATTAGTCACAACCTAACCAAATAACCCCCCCCCCTTACGATTTCGGTCCTCATGGGGGACACCCCCTTGGTACTTGATTAATATTTTAATCTCCTTGCCAAATATCTAGCATACACATTTTCCATTGGTTAATACCCTAAAGTTTGCCTATAAAATAACATTTAAACACATGAGCTTTATCACTAAACAACACCAACTCACAACACTCTCTCTTGCTCTCTAGAGCTTTCGGCCGAGACCCCCACCCACCCTCACCATATTTTCGGTTCTTGTTCTTGCATTTCCATCATCATACAAGAGTTAAAGGTCGCGTATTAGGAGCCTCGGAGCAAGCGGAACACGAAGGACCTCTTTCGTTAGCTTTTATCCACCCACTTTTCGTCAAGATTCTTCCCTAGCCTTGAGCTAGAGGTATATTGTTTAAAACTCGTTCTTGAACATAACTAAAGTGGTTAAAAGGAATATTGTCGGATAAACATCGTAAACATACATTTTGAAGCTTTAAAGTCTTGCAAAAACACTAAAGTGGTGGTTAATAGCTTGTAACTTGTGTAAAAGTCGTAGTATTTGAGATTTGTGTTTATCTAGACCCGATCTATGATGTGGTAGCTCGGATCTCCGTTTAACCCGACTTTGTAAGATCATGTATCTTCACATAAGCTCGTTTTTGACTAAATACAAGGGTTAAAGGTGAAACTCTACCACATTTAAAGCATAAACTTGTGTAAAAATATTTTACTTGTGTAAAAGTGATTTAACATGTAAAATGGTGTTTAAAACTAGCGGATCTACGTATCTGCAAGTGGTATTTTTGAAGGACCACACTTTAAAAGAATCGTGTTTTCTAAAGGATAGACCTTGTACTAATAAACATGATTTTACAAACCACAAGTGTGTAAACACTTGTGAAATAAAAAGATCCGACAAGAAACTAGTTTTGTCATATGTGACTAAGAAGTTGTAAGAATAAGTATTCTCTAGAAACGGGGTTTTCACTAAAACGGATTATTTACACACAAGATCCACCAAAAGTAAAGAGATTTACTACTTATTGTTAGACAAACCACAAGTTTGTGTATTTTTACGATTATGTCCATATTTGACTAGTTAACATGTTGAAAGGTTGTTTGAAATTGTTGGGAACAATTGTTGATTTGATTATTAAAAGAAAATGATACGCTTAAAAGCGTGGCCACCTCCAGTTACAGAGGAAACTCTGGCGAAATTTTCTAAAAACCTAACACTTAAACTTGTTTGCATTACAAGTGTTAGAATCATTTTTGACATATTTTCGAAACATAAATTTCGCCAAGACTTTATTACTAAATATTCGGAGGTGGGATTTTCACAAAATATTAGCGTGATAAATATATATTTTCACACACTGTTTATGATTATTTTGTGAAATACATAAATATTATTTTTAGAGTAAAAATAATGTTTACGAATGATAACGACTCCAAAATAATACAAACGCATTCACCATAAATATATAAGTTACACCGGTAATCACATTACCACTCGTAAGTTAAAACGTAACTTACACAATTACGGAAATATTTATGAACGCGTAATTTAACAACGTATTTTGGATAAATACTTATACTTTGGAGTTGGAAATATATAAAGATTAAGTGAGACTTAATGATGAAATTTGTAAGCACATGTATTGAATCCCCCATCCTTGGGAAGGAGATTAACTACCGAGTATTTACAAAATGTAACACGAAATAGTTGTCTAACTATTTCCCGCGAACATAAACCATGAAGCTAAGGCACGGCCGTCCGTCTAATAGAATTAGCACTTGTAGGTCGTCGCACAGCTTTACGATTCGGAGACACTCGGTAGAGACGCGCATTCACTGTGAGTTCATGTCCCCCTTTTCTCTAACTGTTTTCAGTTTACTTAACCGCGGGGGTGAAATACATGTTACTATGATTTACGAGTACTTTACAACGGTATGTTTAACGTAAGGAGGTGTTATACGATCATGTGAGTGGATAGGAACAACATGGGGCCATTAGTCCTCATGGAGGGACCGAGGGACAGGAGCGGTAGATCTATCTGGGTGTAGCGAGCCCAGCCCCCGGCCAAACTAGAAACGGACCGTGGGGTGACTTTGTCCACATAACTAACAAGGCGGTAACCTAGGGGGTTACCAAAGAGGTTACAATCAAGGTGGTGACGGTAATGGTAACGGGTCGGTGAACAATCAAGGCGGTAGTGATGATTTGGGTGCCAAGAGAGATGTGCTATAGAATGTGGTGAAGGAATCTAGTAGCGACATCAAGGAAATGAATAGAGTTAATGAGATGAGGGACAAGTCGCATGAAGCGTTGGCAAAGTAAGTGGGTCAACTTGCGGAAGAAATGGCCTAAATGAGAAGGAAGTGGAGGAAGACTCCCAAGCGACACTACGGTGAACCCGAAGCATCAAAGTTCAAGCGCGAGCAATGTGCACATTAGCGCGGTAAGTCTTCTTTCAAATGACGAGGTTTGTAGTGTTGAAAGCATTCCACCACCACAATTTGTTGATGGTGTAGTGGTAAATGTAAGTGATGAGTCGGGAAGTGAAAATGAGCAAGAAACGATTTCACAAATTAAAATTGAAAAAGTAAATAAAAACTCTTTTTGTTAAAATTGTTTAAGTCAACTTCATGATAAGGCCAAGGATATGGGTGTGGAGTTTAATGCCATCCCCTATCCTTTGGCTTTACTTAACCCGGTTAATGCATCAAGGTTTGAAAAACGGAGCTCACCAAAGGATGAGAGTGGGGAAAATTTAAACAAACAAAAGTTAATTTGTCGTTACTTGACGACATTAAAAAAGTCCCAGCTCATGTAGAGTGTTTGAAAGAATTGAGCACCAAGAAACGGCACAATAAGCTACCGAAACAATTTGACTTAATCTCACACATTAGTGCCATTTTATCGAGTGCCCTCCCCCAAAAAGCTCAAGATCTGGGAGATCCTCTTATTCCAATCCAAATTGGTACATTCAAAATTAAGAGGGCGCTCCTAGATCTTGGAGCTTATGTGAGCATATTGCCCGGGAGTCTGTACGGCCAATATTATTTTGATCCTTTGAAAAAATTTGACACCCTCGTGGTGTTGGCCGATCAGACTCCCACGCATCCAAGGGGGATGGTGGAAGATGTGATAGTGAAGGTTGATGATTGCTACTACCCAGTTGACTTTTCGGTAGTAGACTATGTTGGACATGTTGAAGATACACAACCGACAGTCATACTGGGTAGACCATTCATGGCAACTGCAAATGCCATAATAAATTGTGCAACCGGAATGGTAAGCATGAAATTTGGGGACCGAGAACTAATTTTAAATGTTTTTCCCAAATTTACTAACCCACTTGGTGAGGATAAGTGTCCTAAGAAGGACATGAATCCAAACAAAAAGGTATGTGCTATGGTTGGTAGGTTTGGGGAATTGAAGAACAAACCGGTTAAAAAGAGGAAGATGAAGAAATCACCTCAAGAGAAGAAGGAGGAGGAAGAATTGAGGAGATTTGGCCCATTCGGGAATAGATGGTATGAATCACCGTTGGGTGATTTGGAAGAGTTCGTGGGCGACAGGCACGCCAATCGACCACCATGAGGTGGTAAGTTAATTGTTGTTGTATACTTTTTATAGTTCTTTTTAGTTTATCTCTGTTGGACCGTTCTACGACCTTGAAACGTCAGTTAAAGCAGTTCATCTTTGAGTACGAAGGCGGAATCAACGTAAACAAAATCATAACAGCTAGTTTCCTTTTAATCTTTCTTTTCTGATTGATTTACGTGCTTTTACAATGTAATCTGATACAAATCCGACAGCACTTCGTCTCACACACAATGACCAAGTCCTCTACAAATGACACACACTTCACCTATATATAACCCTGTTGATTTCGCTTGAACCATTTCAAGCTAAATCTTCTGTTGTTGATTTCGCTTGAACCATTTCAAGCTAAATCTTCTGTTGTTGATTTAGCTTGAAACACACATAAACCCTTTTAAGCGAAATCTACAAGTTTAAACATATAAAACCCTAATTTAAACCCTATTGTGTGTTCATTCAACCTATCTAGACACAAGACTTGATTATGACGTAATCAGCAGACATTTAGTGCACCAACAGACTCCCCCTTGGATGTTGATGAAGTCTTTCGCTTCAAGTCTTTGTCTTTATCATTCTTCAAACATTGTAAAAATTCTCTTCAATCTTTATCTTCAAACTTTAAACTTCAATCTTCCCTTTGACCGTTGATCCAGACTCCCCCTTTCACAGACTCCCCCTCTCGATATGCTAGAATCTGAAATATCTGGTTCAAGCTTTGACAATTAGCTTCCGTTGGGAATAATGAAGTCCAAACCTGTTACTCAACCAACAAACATTACAATTCTATCTTTTCAACAATAACTCACAAACTCAATCAGTTTTAACAATTCACTCAAGTATTCAGGTCCAAGTTAATGACCCTGATCACTTGATTAATCTACCAAGTCCAAATTAATGACCTTGGTTGATCTTTTGACGAAACAATACTGATTTTAAAACAAAAATTTCAAACATTTTCTGAAAATAACAAGTATCAAATTAATGAACTTGTTTTTGACTTTTCAAACAATTCAAACTTCATCAAAGATAAGCTCTCCTCATTCTTCAGTCCAGAATCTCCTGCATCTGCTTTAAACATCTAAGAATCCAACAATCAACTCTCCACTTTGGTTTGTCAGAAAATAAAGCAGAAATAAAATCTTTTTGGATTTTATCAAAGTGATCTAAACTAAGAAATGAAATACAGAAAAACTTAAATTGCAGAAAGTAAACAAAATAAACTATTTACAAACATAATTTTGGCAAGCGTGTCAGGGAATCATATCAGCTTTTCAGATAAATTACAAGTACCGTTAAGCTTCATTTCATACTCAGATTTAAACAATTCACCTCGATTGTCGATATACTGATCCATCTTAAATTCCCACACAAATTTCAATTTACTCAGGATATGAATTAGATGAATTATGAACTTAGCTCATTCATGTGTCCCACCTCTTGAATATACTCCCGTATCCAGAATCCCAATAATCAATCTTACAGGTGAGTATACTACAATGATATATGTATGTAAATTAGGTATGCGAGGGCCGAGGGATCTCAGGTCGATACTTCCGTATACGCAGAGAGATATCAGCTTCGACTTTACGGTATCTCCCCTTTAGAGGATCTTTTTGCTTACAACAGCAGCGACTATCAATTTTATTATTTCATCGGCATGCTGAGGGTTTAATGCTATGTTTCAAGCATTGCAGAAAGTATTAGCCAAGGACTAGGTCAGAACTACCATTCAGCAGAAGTCCCGGAATAATACCCCAGACATCATTGAGTATAAAGACCTAGTATATCAGATTATGAGACCTTTCAAACGAGATTTCAGGGGTTACCTATATATTCAAGTAATGTTCCCCACGAATTTCACAAGTTTGAAATTAGGTTTATATCCCGAATAAATCTACTAAATGGGTGAAAACCTATCGACACATCATTAGTGAGACTGTTTAACTCATTTATACTTTACAAATCTTTAGCATACTGTAATCGTCTAGCCGATGTACTATCATTTTCCCTATATACACAAGCTCTTTTTCAGATTTTATCATGTTTTTGTATTTTTGCATTTTTTATTGTTTTTGTATTTTCTGAAAATATAAACTATATACATCTATCTACTCCCCCTATATACCAAAACAAGTAAAAATTCGACAAACCATTGCAGATTGTTTCTCGTCTTCATCCGCAACAGTACTCTCATCAACGCCCACAATTCCATCCGACACCGAAAGAAGCTTCATACCATTCAGTTTTAACAAATATTTAAACCGATTTTTATCAAAATCTTTGGTATGTAAATCAGCTTTCTGTTCGTCAGTGTGGATTTTCTCAATTCGTATCAACTTTTTCTCAAAACAATCACGAATAAAGTGATGACGAATTTCTATGTGTTTAGTTTTAGCGTGATGTACTGGATTCTTTGTTATATTTATAGCGGCCTCATTATCAACAAAAAGAGGTGTGTTAAGAAACTGCAAACCGTAGTCGCGCATCTGTTGCTGTATCCACAAAATCTGAGAGCAGCAACTGCTAGCAGAAACATACTCCGCTTCACATGTAGATAACGCCACAGACGTTTGTTTCTTACACTGCCAGGTAACCAATCTAGGACCAAAGAACTGGCATCCTGCAGTTGTTGATTTTGAATTAACTTTGCAGCATCCGAAATCCGAATCGGAATACCCTTCGAGCGTAAAGTCACCTTTCCTAGGATACCACAACCCCAATGAAGGAGTTCCTTTCAGGTAGCCCAATATCCTCTTCACAATGATCATATGCGATACTCTCGGGTTAGATTGAAATCTTGCTGCGAGGCACGTTGGGCACATTATATCAGGACGTGAAGCAGTTAGGTACATTAAAGAACCTATCATGGAACGGTAAAACGTTTCATCAGCCCTGTCTCCGGTGAGATCGGGGTGAATCCCATGATTTGTTGCAAGTGGGGTAGCAGCTGGAGTAGAACTTGACATCCCAAATTTCTCTAGAATATCATGAACATACTTTGACTGATGAATGAAAATTCCCTCAGGAAGTTGTTCAACTTGTAAACCCAGAAAGAATTTCATCTCCCCCATTGATGACATTTCAAACTTTTGCTTCATCACTGATTCAAAATCTTTGCATAGATTTTCATTTGTCGACCCAAAGATTATATCGTCCACATAAATCTGAACTATCAGAAGATGACCATCGACTTCTTTAGTGAAGAGAGTGGCATCCACATTTCCACGAATGAACTTATTGGCTAGTAGGTGTTGAGACAAAGTCTCGTACCAGGCTCTCGGTGTAACGCCCGGCTCTTTTGTACTTTCCATTTATAGAAAGTTTTGTTCGTATTTCTATTTTTGGAAACCTTGTACTCTCTTTGTAAACTACTTTCGTTTCATTTGTAATTCAAGACTATTGATCATAATGAAAACGAAGCTATTTTGTGTATTCATATTGAACTTATGTGCAACTGTTAATCAATTCCTCATTTGAACGAAATATTATTCATGGATTCTTGATTCTTTATTTACCAACACTTGATACTTGTTAAACTAATAATGAAATTCTATTTTTATACATGCTTTTACATGTCACAATACTTGGGTTATACATTACCGATCTCGAATGCATACGCACAACGGAAACCCGACATACTAGTACTCATAATTTATACATACTTGTTAACTATTAAATACATGGGTAAATAATAATAATAATAATATGATAACAATAATAATATGATAATAATAATAATTATAATAATAATAATAATAATAACTTTGGTGAACATCAACTAACGTTGATATACCTTTTTCAACTTTCCATGTGGCCCCTTTAAGTTTTCTTTAGTAAACAACTTTCCATGATTTGTAATATTATAAATAATACTCTACTAATAGGCATCAACTTTATGTAACAAATTAAAAGATGGATGATATGGGTGGCTATTAAATAGCCTTCGGCCGTAAAGTCCAAGACATCAACAACTTGGTTATTTTATTTATTTAATAGCCAACTACTAGTATTAATTATCCCACCAAAACCTAACCTAAACCTTCCCTATATATACCATATGTTCCCCAAGCACTTGACCACTTTCATCACTCTCTAAACCTCACAATTACACTCTCTAACTCTTGCAAAGCTCCATTTTCGGACAAATTCTTACCCTCACACTAAAAAGGGTATAACTTGCTCATTTCTCAACCAAATCACTTGATTCTTCTTCCTACTTGTTTGTATAACCATGGGGTTTGATTCCTTGACTTCTCCTTGGAGAAATCAGACCTGGAATAGCCCTGAAATGGTCCAAGAACTTTCCGTTTTATTTCAACTTTCTTAAACTACAAAGCAAACTTGTGTTCTCATGCTTCTAGTCCATAATATGACTAATGAAGTTAAACCAAGATTGATTTACACTTAATAGGAGTGTCTAAACACTCTAAACTTTCTGTTTTAACCAAGCTAATAGCTTGCAAGTGATGCCAAGTCTTGAACTTGAAGATAGTGTGACTACTTGGATGGCATAGGCTAACCAACATAACAAGTCCACACATCACTTGATGTTTTGTTTAGATTAGTTGTATTATTTCTTGTACATATCCATGAGGTTCCCAAATGGAAGGTTCGCCTTCCTACCTCCTACATGACATATATGTTAATAAATAACTCGAGGTACCTAAATGGGAGCTTGTTCTTCCTACCTCATGTATGAATTCTATGACACTTTGAGGTGCCTAAATGAAGATCTTAATCTTCTACCTCCTACATGAAATCTTTGACTAAATAATATGTAATATATAACCTAGAAACTATATATATATTCATTCGAACCTTTAATAATGAACTTGTGTTTATATGTTAAAGTAGTAGAATATCATCTAAGACCTAGAACACCAAGTATGATTCTAATGGGCATATTACCCATGAAAACATTCTAAACCACATTGGTTACATAGTGTCATACAAGGGTTACTAAGTTAAAGACGATTATTTTCGTATCATATTTTATTCTACTTTATGTTATGTTAAAACTCCAAATTCATAATCTTCCGTTAACGCCAAACTCACACACCTATGTTTCCTTGTGTAGAAGGACTAGGTGCTCCAACTTAATACATCCACCAACTCACTCGCGGGATTTAAGTCGAAAAGCTTGTGGACCGTGAGTATACTCGATCCCTTTTTCCCCTTTTATTTTGGGATGCAACATGTATATTATGAAAACAATCTTTGAAACTAGAAACTAAACATACTCAATCCTTGTACAAACATGAAACTAATGTGCTTTACTTATGAATCTTGTATGCTCTATTTAAACTATTTGGAACGTATATGATCATTAACTTTGCTAGCCTACCTTAACAATTATAGTACTATGCATATGCTATAGGATTTACGCCCCACCCGCTATTCTATTGGGTATTGTTAAGTCATCATTTGCCATCCCGCTAAACTATTGGGATTTGGTTATTCTATGCGTTTATACTTGGGTTTGATCATAGTGTACGCCAAAATTGCATACTAGTAAATCACATATTATGAATCATGTTGGATTTGAGCCTTTTTATTCTATTATGCTATGTAAACAAACTTGTATACTCGCTCATTGCTTTTGCATTGAAGCTCTATTTTAATACATGTTGCAGGTTGATTATTGAAGTATGGATAAATGATGAAACAAGTTTAGGGTGGACTAGATACACACCTTTAATCTATTTATCTTTTAATGTTATGTTATCATTGGAACAATGTTGTATTTTGTTTGAATATTGTATGACAATTTAGCACTTGCAATGAAATTTGAATTTAATTAAATATTGTCACATAGTGTTATGAAGTCTCTAGCAATCTATACACACTTCGTCTCATCCCGATGTTTCCGCCATCGGTTGGGGTGTGACACTCGGGGCCTGGTGTAAACCATACAGCGCTTTGTCCAATAAGTAGACCTTGTTTTTGTGGATTGGATCAGTGAAGCCCGGTGGCTGACCGGCATATACCTCCTCTTTAACCTTCCTATAAAGAAACGCCGATTTAACATCCAACAGATAAACTTTAAAGTTCTTCCAAGACGCAAATGCTAGGAAAATTCTGATTGCCTCTAGTCATGCTACAGGAGCATAGACTTCGGTAAAATCAATCCCCTCCTGTTGACTAAATCCCTGAACAACGAGTCGAGCTTTGTTCCTTACAACAACTCCTCTATCGTCCCTCTTGCACTTGAACACCCACTTGGTGTTAATCTTTCTCTGACCATCCGGCAAATCAACTAACTTCCACACTCCTAATTTCTCGAATTGACTAAGTTCCTCCTGCATTGCATTGACCCAAGAATCTTCAGTAAGTGCCTCTTTGTAAGTTCTTGGCTCAACCTGCGAGATAAAACAACTCAATGAGAATTCAGTTTGCAAAGGAGCAACTTTTGTATAAAAACTTGTAAGTCCTTTATCAATCTGATTTCGAGTGCGAACTCCAGCTTGTAATTCTCCTATGATCAACTCCTCTGGATGATATGAAAAAGTTCGTGGCATCACTTCACTTGGAACATCTACATTTCCCTCCAGATTAGTAACATTCTGT
The DNA here is from genome assembly GCA_030545235.1 of Helianthus tuberosus. Taxonomy (NCBI): domain Eukaryota; kingdom Viridiplantae; phylum Streptophyta; class Magnoliopsida; order Asterales; family Asteraceae; genus Helianthus; species Helianthus tuberosus. The sequence continues at coordinate 59,759,680 of CM060437.1, read as the reverse complement.
TCTGCATCTTGTTCACTGACTTGGTATGTTTGACTTGGAATCTGAATTTGCTCCCCCTCAGAATCTGAATCTCCATGATAAAAAACCGGCATGTTTTCAGTTTCTAGATTATCATTCTGAACCGACTGATTATCCTGAGCAACTTCATTCTGTTGGACATCATCATGTTCACCAGCATTACTCGGACCTGCTTCATCATCATTCAAAGTTTCCCGTGGTCGCCTCGAATACTCAGCTGGAAATCGCTGCTGTGACTCATACTCACGCAAAATATCCAACTCATCAAAGAAATCCTCTTCTTCCTCTGATTCTTCTCTCATGTCAAATGAATCCCACAGTCTGTCATAATGATAACGCCATGAATCTCCAGGATTCTGTGGTGGCATATGATACGTAGTCGAAAACCGGTGCTTGTAATTGCTTAATTTGATGTTTTTACACAAGTTTTAGTTTCGAATGGTCTACTTTTGATTAGATATGTGTTTTGCATGTCTAACAGAGTTTAAGGAGCTTTTCGGGAGCTTTACGAGTCACCGGAGTGAAAAAGGAACCACCGGAACGCGAAACGGATCAACCGGGAGCACGGAACGCGAAAAACAGAAAGATGAGATTCTGGGCACCGTCGCCGACGCCCATAAGGGCCGTCGCCGACGGTATGTGCAAAGTGACGTCGCCTGATGTGACCGTAGACAGCGCGTTAGACCGTCGGCATCAGAAGACAAACTACGCACCGTCGCCGACGGACACATCCACCGTCGGCGACGGCATCTCTATGTATGCATCGCGATTTTTGTTTGATTGGGGGATGTAACGAGTTTAAAGATTTCCTCACCAACCAATTTCGACAGTTACACAACATTGGGAGTTTGAAAGTTGTTCTTGGAGCCACAATTGACCCACCATTCCATCTACCTTCATCTTTACAACCCGAAATCATCATCAAGAATCATCACCATCTACACAATAAATCATTCCACAAACCCTAATCCTTCTACCACTATCATCTTTCACCAAACCTTCATCATTCACCATTCATACACTTTTCAAGCTTCAAGATGACTTCCTTCGCATTCCAATCATCCGGTGATCAAGCTTCTTCAACCATGAGCGGCTAATCATCTCGGTTTCACCCCGGTGTAGGTAGTTGTTAATTTTAGGGTTTCAATTTGTTCTTGTTTCATCTTAGTGACAATTTGTATTTGGTTTTTGAAACTTTTGACAATAGTATTACATTTGTTACGAATTCGTGAATTGTCGAGCGATGTTAAAAGCTATGACTTTGCGAAACGGTGATATGTAATTGTACGTTGTCGTTGTTAGGATTTACTTGTGTTGATTACAAAGTGTCTTTTTGTCCGTTCTTCGGGGCGTTGATAGTTAGTAGCACCTAAGTCACGGTACACTAAATCCGTTAATCGAATGCATTTGAGTTGAAACTAAAACTTGTAGAAATCCTAGGTTAACAATTACCGAAACCGGGTGTGATTCCTTTTTATTATTATTGTTCTAGTATCCAAATTTCTTGCTATCGTTAATCATTAGTTGTTAATCAGTCTAATCAATTCACTTAGTTTAAATTCACATCTTTCTACTAAACAAAAAAATACAAAAATATCTGGCAAGCTTCATAATTGTGACAATTGTTTTAATTCATTCGAATCCACACACAAACCACATACTCTTCGTGGTTCGACCCCTTACTACCACTAACACATTGTTAAGGGTAATTTGGGCTTATAAATATTATCTTTGACCGGAGCGCGACACTCCGATCAAATTTTGGCGCCGTTGCCGGGGAGTGCGTGCGCTTTGTGTTTGGATGATTGTTTGAATTTGTGTGATTATCTGTTTAAATTGTTTAGCTTTCTTTTTGTACTTGTCTTTTTCCTTGTTACGCGGGGTGTGTTACTTGTGCAGATTACTGGTAGTGCATGCATACGCGGAACTCCGGGAGGACTTCACCTTTAGTCTACGAACCGGAAATCGAACGAGTTGCGAGAAGAAACCTAGCAAGCCGGTTAGAAGCAACACTTGCTTCAAATCAAACCAACCAAACACCACAACATACACCATCCATTGAAACTGGTTCAATGGCAAACCAAAACTCCAATCACCCAAACCTCAACCAAAACCAATTCCAATCCCGAGGAACCTTTTATCCCGCTCAAAATGTTCAACCCATGCCTCAAGAGCAACCGGGTGGTAACAACAACAATGGACCACCTACACCACCTTTCCAAAACCAAAATCCCAACAACAATCAAAGAACACCTCAACAACAAAATCTTCATAGACACAACTCCCTACCCATTAACCTAGATGACCGGAATGTCAATTCCGACCGACGGGGAAATCCTGATCGCGGCAATCCCGCAAATGAAGACCCATTCTTCAACATCGACGACTTGAGGAATGCAATCCCCGATGATGAGCCTTATAGTGTTCCCGGTTATCAATCGCCGGAACATGTGAGTGTTCATACGGAAAATTCGGATGACGGGGGATATTATGATGATAGGGCTAACGATGACGAAGATTGGGGCTATGTGAATAGGGGAAACGTCTACAATGCAAGAAGATATGATGATGAGGAATTTGGCTATCAAAATGCCAATTACGTTGGGAACGATGAATACGGTTACGGAGGTGGAAGAAATGATGGTTATGGGAACAACCGTCAACCACGAAACAATGACCAACGGAACCAGAATGATGGGTTTTATAATAACAACAACAATGCAAACCCTAACCGGATTCCTCGTTTCGTGGGAGGTGGTAACCCAAGGGATAATAGAAGAGAGGATAGACGAGATGATCGAAGAGGTGAAAGACGGGATAATAGAAGACCGGTCGATCAAGAAGTTAACGGTCCACATCGTCATCAACGACCTCCACGGGGAGTGAATGATCGTTTTAGGCCGGTTGTCACCGAGAACGACTCGCCAATCGTTTGCGAGAGGAGGATGTTTGATTGTAAACCACATTACATCAACATACTTCCTCATTTTAATGGAAGATCTAACGACGAACCGTATACACATTTGACGGAATTTTCTTCGGTTTGCAGCACTATCGGGGGTCACAACTTTGCTTTAGATGAGGTCAAACTTCGACTATTCCAATTTTCACTGAAGGATAAGGCAAAACAATGGTTCCTCACACTTCCCGCAAATAGTATTTGCACTTGGGGAGAAATGCAACAAACGTTCCTTGATGAATACTACTCAATGGCGAAGACCGATGACGCTCGTGACGAAATTAGGTCTTTTCGCCAATTATCGGGCGAACCGTTACATGAGGCCTTTACAAGATTTAGAGAAATGATGCGAAGATGCCCTCATCATCAAATTGAGAAGTGGGAGTTGGTTAAATGTTTTGTACGGGGTTTAGATGACACAACATGGAATCGTCTCGAGTCGACAAGTAACGGGACTCTTTTGAGCAATCACGAAGATGATGATTGGGAGTTTTTAGAGCGGATGAGTAAGCGGTCAAAAGAGAAAGAATCGGCCGATAGAGCTAAAAAACACCCCGTTTCCCGATCACTTCCCGATCTTGACTCTAAAGATCGGATTTCCACTCTAGAGCGGGAAATGGCTCGTATGAAGAAGAAAGAGGTAAATGCGGTTCAATTTGAGGTGTGTGAAGGTTGCGGTGATATTGGACATAGAGTGGAACAATGTTCAACGGGGCCGAGTGACTACACGGAGGAAGTCAACCAAGTGTATGGAGATAGGAAGCAATATGACATGAACTCCAACACTTATCATCCGGGTTTGAGAAATCACCCTAACTTCCGATATGGTAATGCTTCAAATCAAATGAACCCGAATTTTCAATCGGGTAACCAAGGAGGTCAAAGCGGATCATCATATCAAAACCGTCAAGGTGGTAACCAAGGAGGTTATCAACGAAATTACAACCAAGGGTACCAAGGTAGGGACAATAATTACCAAGGTGGGTACCAAAGGAATTACAACAACCAAGGCGGTAATGGAAGCGGGTCGAACAATCAAACCGGGTGGCGATGATTTGGGTGCCAAAATGGATGCTTTGTTGAATATGCAAAAGGAATCTCAAAACAATATAAAAGAATCTCACCATGATATCAAGGAGATAAAGAAGACAAACGAGATTCGGGATAAAGCACATGAGGCATTGGCAAAGCAAGTGGGCCAACTCGCGGAAGAAATGGCTCAAATGAGAGGAAGCACGGGAAGACTCCCAAGTGACACCGCGGTGAACCCTAAGCATCAAGGGTCAAACTCAAGGAACACACGTGAGGTACCAATTAATAAAATTACTTTACGTAGTGGTCGAGTCGTTGATAATGGTGTCAAAACACCATCACCCCAGTTTGTTGAAGGGGTGGTGGAAGATGCTAGTGAGGATGAGAATGAGAATGGTCAAACGGGTCAAAATAAAAATGACTTGAAAAAGAACAATGATACTCCCGTTGTGACCATCCCCGTCCCCAAGGCTAAGGAAAAGGGTGTGGAGGCTAATACCGCCCCTTATCCCGAAGCATTGAAGGGACCCATAAAGAAAATTGTAAACAAAAGAGGTCCACAACAAGAAGAGTTGTTGGAAATTTTTAAACAAGTAAAAATAAATTTACCTCTTTTGGATGCAATCAAACAAGTACCGTCGTATGCTAAGTACTTGAAAGATTTGTGTACCCAAAAACGCACTCACAAATTTCCAAAAAAGTTAGATTTAACCGAAAATGTGAGTTCGATTCTCTCGGGTGCACTTCCACCTAAGCTCCAAGATCCGGGTGCACCTATCATTTCAATTCAAGTAGGCGATTTTAAAATCAACCGGGCACTTCTAGATCTTGGTGCTAGCGTGAGCATTCTACCGGGTAGTTTGTATGACCAATACGAGTTTGGTCCACTTCAATCATCAAACACCACCGTGGTGTTAGCCGATTTAACACCCAAACTACCCCGTGGAGTTGTTTCGGATGTGATAGTGAAAATCGAGGATTTTTACTATCCAGTGGACTTTTTAGTGCTTGATTATGTGGCCAAGGACCCAACCAAACAACCTACGGTGATTTTGGGTCGACCGTTCTTAGCAACCGCGAATTCTCAAATTGATTGCAAAACGGGAACGGTTGACATGACATTTGGAAACCGAAGGTTGAGGTTGCATGTTTTTTCCGGACTTATGAACCCTCCAGTTGATGATGAATGCTATATGGCGGACGTCGTTGACACGTGTATACCTCTTTGCGACACAGTCGTTGATGGGGAAAACACAATGGAGGATTGTTATATGTTTGACAGGTCACAGGTGGAGATGGATAAGAGCATAGACGAGGAAGTGAGAAGTTTGGAGGTGCTTGCGGTTAGAGAGGGAAAACCGACATGGACGCACCAAGTTGAGAGTTTACCGGAGAGCATCGACACCAAGTTGAAGCCGTCATTAGTAGAGCCTCCGGAGGTTGAATTGAAGGTGTTGCCTAAGAATCTCAAGTATGCTTATGTTGGTGAAGGAAACACGCTCCCGGTTATCATTGCATTAAATTTAACCGTGGAACAAGAGGATAAATTGATGGATGTTTTGGTCACTAATCGGGCGGCGATTGGATGGACCATTGCTGATTTGAAGGGTATTAGTCCCTCGGTGGTGATGCACAAAATCATCACGGAAGAGAATGTGACTCCCGTTCGAGATGCACAACGGAGATTAAATCCGAACATGCGGGAAGTAGTGAAGAAAGAAGTGCTGAAATGGCTAGATGCGGGTATCATTTACCCGATCTCGGATAGCCAATGGGTGAGCCCGACACAGACGGTTCCCAAGAAAGCGGGCATACAAGTCGTCAAAAATGACGCAGGTGAAGAGGTAGCCACTCGGCCGGTAACCGGGTGGCGAATTTGTATTGACTATAGGAAGTTGAATACCGCAACTTCCAAAGATCATTTCCCTTTACCGTTCATTGATCAAATAGTTGAGAAATTGTCGGGACAAAAATTTTACTGTTTCTTAGATGGCTGTTCTGGTTATAACCAAATTGCCATCCATCCGGAAGACCAAGCAAAGACCACGTTTACTTGTCCCTATGGCACTTTCGCATTTAGGCGAATGCCGTTTGGATTATGTAACGCCCCCGCCACCTTCCAAAGGTGTATGATGAGTATCTTTTCAGATATGGTGGGGAAGTCTTTGGAAATCTTCATGGATGATTTCTCAATTTTTGGGTCATCTTTTGAGGCTTGTTTGGATCAACTAGATAAAGTGTTAAGAAGGTGTGTCGAAACTAGTTTGGTCTTAAGTTGGGAAAAGAGCCATTTTATGGTTCAAGAGGGAATAGTGTTGGGACACGTGGTGTCAAGTCGTGGGATAGAGGTTGATCGTGCAAAGGTACAAGTCATATCTACTTTACCATATCCCACGACCGTTAAAGGTGTTAGGTCATTTCTAGGTCATGCGGGTTTTTACCGGCGGTTTATTAAGGGTTTTAGTGACATAACCAAGCCTTTATGTAACTTGTTGTTAAAAGATCAACCGTTTGATTTTAATGAAAATTGCCAAAATGCTTTTAACAAATTGAAAGAGAAGTTGGTTGAGGCTCCAATCTTGCAATCGCCAAATTGGTCTTTTCCTTTTGAAATTATGTGCGATGCGAGTGATTATGCGGTGGGGGCCGTGTTGGGACAACGGGTCGATAAGAAACCCGTTGCCATATACTACGCGAGTAAGACTCTTTCGGATGCACAATTAAATTATACCACTACCGAAAAAGAGCTACTTGCGGTGGTATATGCATTGGATAAATTTCGGGCATATATATGGGGTAGTAAAGTGATTATTTATTCTGATCACACTGCAGTTAGGTACCTCATGGAGAAGAAAGATGCAAAACCGAGGTTAATCCGATGGGTGTTGTTGCTCCAAGAATTCGATTTGGAGATACGGGACAAAAAGGGTACCGAAAATGTTGTGGCGGACCATTTGTCCCGGTTGATAGTTGAAGAGGATCCTACAACTGTAGAGATCAATGAGTCTTTCCCAGATGAGCACATAATGAAATTAGATAAATTGCCATGGTATGCTAACATTGTCAATTATCTTGTTACAGGTGATATGCCGGCACATTGGGATAGACGGAAAAGGCAACACTTCATGTCCCAAATCAAGTACTATCGGTTGGAAGAACCGCATTTGTGGAAGGAGTGTGCGGATCAAGTTATAAGGAGATGCATTGATGACGAAGAGATTCCAAGCGTGTTGCAGCATCTACACTCATTTGCATGTGGTGGTCACTTTAGTGGTCACAAAACGGGTCATAAAGTGTTAAATAGTGGTCTTTTTTGGCCTACTATCTTCAAAGATGCAAATGAGTTTGCCAAAAATTGCATAGAGTGTCAAAAACTAGGGGGTATTTCAAAAAGGGATGAGATGCCCATGCAACCAATCCTTGTAGTCGACATCTTTGACGTGTGGGGAATTGATTTCATGGGCCCATTCCCCAATTCCTATGGCAATTTGTATATCTTGGTGGCCGTTGACTATGTGTCAAAGTGGGTCGAAGCAATAGCCACCAAGACGAACGACCACTCCGTAGTATGTAATTTTGTTCAAACCGATATTTTCTCAAGGTTTGGGATTCCTCGGGTCATCATAAGTGATGGAGGATCTCATTTTAAAAATTTTCGGTTTGGGAAACTTCTTAAACGGTTTGGTGTTGACCATAGGATTGCTACCCCCTATCACCCGCAAACAAGCGGGCAAGTTGAGGTGTCAAATAGGCAAATCAAAGAGATTTTGCAAAAGACCGTGCGGGCGGACCGTAAGGATTGGTCAATTAAATTGAACGATGCCTTATGGGCCTACCGTACGGCACATAAGACACCTATTGGCACTACACCTTACCGGTTGGTTTATGGCAAAAATTGTCATTTACCGGTGGAACTTGTACACAAATCGTTATGGGCTATTAAAGAAGTTAATGTTCAATATGACGATGCATGTAAGGAAAGGAAACTCAAGCTATGTGAGTTGGAGGAGCTAAGGGAAATGGCATATGAATGCGCGTCCAACTACAAGGATGGAATGAAGAAAGCGCATGATGCCAAGTTGAGAAAGAAAGAGTTCGAGGTTGGCCAAAAGGTGTGGCTTTACAATTCGAAGCTAAAGTTCTTTCCCGGAAAGCTCCGGAGCAAATGGATGGGACCCTATGTGATCACCCGGGTCGGACAATTGGGTGATGTTACCATCGAGGACCCGAAGGATGGGATACGACAAACGGTAAATGGTCATCGCCTAAAACCGTTTCTTGATGGTAACGAGAAGGTAGACGAAAACAAGGAAGTGGTGAGCTTTGTTGTAAGCACACCGATTTACGAGGTCGACTAACAAGGACCGGTAACATTTTGTGTAAAGTTATGTACAATTATTTATTTGTTTGTGTGTGTTTATGTTAATCGTTTTCGTTCCATACTAATCTCTCTTGATTGTGTGAAGTCCGGACATTCCGAACGGGTCATGAAGACACAAGGTATGTTTTTAGGCTTTGTTATGTGCATTGAGGACAATACACGAATTTTTGGGGGGTGGTAGGGTCGTTGACGGTTATTGCGTGTTAAAAAATGTAACTTATAAAAAATCACAAAAAGATTTTTAATAATTTTTAGGATTTTTGTATGTACATAGCTCTTTTATTAAAAGTCCATAATTTTTCTCATATTTTCAAAAAAAAAAAAAAAAATAGAAAACTGATTTTAGGGGCACCGTCGCCGACGGTGACCCCAGGCGTCCCCTACGGCCCTCAGAACTACTCCGTCGCCCAATTTTGTCCGTAGGCAGCGTGTTAGGCCGTCGCCACTTTGACTATTTCCGGAGTCCGTCGCCGACGGCATGTATGCCCGTCGCCGACGGTGCCTGCATCATCAGCCGACGCTGATTTTTGTTTAAGCCAAGATTTGAACCCAAACCTCTTTGACACTTGTAAAACTCGTTCCAAACATGGTTTTAACCATACAAAAGTCTTGAAAACCCTATCACATGCCCACATAACTTCATTTAGCAGATCCATATGTTCTAACTTCCTCTCTTGCAACCCATCTTCTTCACTAAGTCACCAAGAACCCTAGATCTTCTCTTCTCATAACTCCTTCAATTCTACACCAAATCAGTCGATTCTTGAACCTAACTTGTGTAGTTTTTCAAGAGGAACAAAACCCCCATAACGGTTTCCATCAAATCTTGTTCGTTTGCACGATTTCTGGACGTGAGTTTTAGGGTTTGAAGAGTGTTCATCCAAGTTTCTTGTTTTGCACTTATTCTTAGTTCTTCTTGTCATCTAAACATCAAAAGGTATGAAATTTCATAAAATTTATGCATGATTATTATATACATTGTTGATTTCTTCCGAAATTTTAAGCATATTGTTTAAGAGTAGGTTGTTTATCATAATGTAGGATGTTTTAGCATAAACTTAAGAATGTTTGCTTGATTTGGGTGGGATTTGAGCATGCTTTAGTCTTGGTGATGTGATTACACTAGATTTGTGCATGATTGAACATAGTTGTGATGTTGAATATTGTTGAAAACATGAAATTTTGCGAAATTTTTGGAATAAACATGTTTAATCGATATAGATGATAAGATGTGCAACTTTGGAAGTTTAAAAAGGCGATTTTACATCTAAAATTTGATTGAAGTGCAACATTACATACTATGTTCAAAGTTTGAGATTGTTGAAGGTTTGGAGTGTACTAATTGTTGTTGTCTTTGTCTTGTGATTGTAGCCATGTTCCGAGGAAGTAAGAAAGCAAAGACCTCCGGTCAAGGTTCATCTTCGGGAGCCGGTTCGGGCTCCGGGATATATCAAAGGCAATGGGAACAACTAAGTAATGTAGTAGAGGGTGATGGGCAGCTTATTCGACAGGATTGGGATTGGGAAGAAGAAAAAAATAGTAGATCGGCTTTGGCATGTAAGGATGAGAAAACAAAGGCTCTTTCTCGTTACAATAATAAGAGGTTAGAAGCCAAAATGTGGAAGATGAAAATGGTTACGGGTGTTTCAAAATCCGTACCCGAAAGGACAGTTTGTGAACGTACGGTAGATGTTGAAGAGTTTAGGAAGATTGGTATAGTGAAAAGGTTTGAGAAACTTGGCTGGGAACGGGTGATTGACTGGTGTGAGGATATCACTACTCGGGTATACTTGGGGGCAGTTTGTGAGTGGTTATCCACCCTTCGTTTTGAACATTCTGATAGACCGGCTCATAGGTGGAAGTTGATTGGTAACATTGGGAAAAATCAAATGGTCATGTCTTTCGAACATATGAACGCTATAGCGAGGTTTGACTCACTTGGGGTCGACGCGTATGAATATTATGGGTATGATCAGTTTTTGGACAACAAGAAAAACGATGCTGACCCAGTGAGGCTTCTAGAGGACACCCTACTAGGTTCTGGGGTGCGGGAGAGTCGAGAAGTGATTTGTCTTTGATGGGAAAGATACTCCAAGGTATCTCGTTAGAGAACATTATGGTACGGTTCGGAGACCGTGGAAAGGTGAAGGCCCCCGACTGTCGGGTTGTGCATGCATTATTATATGGGACGCCCAAGCTCTCGTGGCGTCAAATTGTTATGATCAACACATGGGATACACGGGAATCGTATAAACGAAAGATGATTCCGTATGCAAGGTTGATTAGCGCCATGATTCTCCAACAGAATGCATTACCTCAAGACTCACTGTGGGTGTCTAAGCCAATTGATCAATTCAACTTCGCCTCCATAAGGCGACATTGGAAAATAACTGTGAAAGCTTTTGGGTATTTGCATACGGTCGAAGATGAGCAAGGGGATAGTTATCGGTTTAATGACAAAGGGAGTGATGAAGAAGGTGATGAAGAAGAGGTCGATGAGGAGATGCCCGATGTTGAGGAGGAAGTTGATCCTTCCGGTCCGCGGGGACCGAGGCAAAGGTATAGGAGGAAGCATAGGGAAATCTCTGCCAATGTGGCAGATTTTGTGAATCAAAGGCAAATACCGTCGTATCGGTTGTGGAACCGTGGAGATCAAGCGATCTACGACAATGTGTCGGCGGGTATTGGTGAAGCAAGAGAGTACCATGCTAGTAGGAACCAATGGGAAGAGGCGCAAGGGGCGTATTCGCAGCAACAATGGGGTTTTCAAGCATCTTTCCGCGAGAGGGTGGAAAAGCAGTTGGAGGAACAACAGCTGCAACATGCGTTACAACAATCACAAATGGAACGCATGATACAGTTGCAAGAGGAAGAAAGGGCCCATAGACAGGCATGGGAAGAAGAGGCGGCTAGGAACCAAGCTGCACAAAGAGAGTTGGACCAACGCCGATGGGGAGCGTTGGCTTTTTCTAACCAAATGGCGATTAATAACTTCAAGGTGCTCCATGATCAAGAACGCCATCAAAGAGATTATCAAGCCGGTCTCCCATTTGTTGAACATTCGGGTTGGACCGATTACTCCAACCTTCCTCATCCGCAAGGGCCATCCGATCCAACCCCTCATTGGCCCGAAGCCGTTGGCTCGAGTTTTGTTCCGATGCCGTACCAACCGCCACCCCAAGGATCCCAACAAGAGTCAAGCCCGCTAGATAACTATAGGGAGATGTTCGAGTCCCTCACTGGTTATCAATACCAGCCCAACCCGCCAGTGGATCCAAACGAGCGATATCAGCGGTAGAGGTATGGTATGTCTTTTGTTGTTGTTGTTGTATATTATTTTTATTTTCGTTATTTTCATTTTGTTATTTAAATTCTCGCCTAGTTAAATGAACTTTGTGGGTGTGTTCCCTATATAACCCTCACGAGACCTCTCGTCCTCCCAAGCTATTGGGGGGTTTAAAAGGGCTTGTTGCATAAGCTAAATGCAACCGTGATTCCTACGAAAGTGAGTTAGGTTTGTTGTTGTTGTAATTTATTTTCCACCTAAATCAAAGTGAAATAATGTATAGCTTGGTAATATTTTCATAAAAGTGGTAGAACTAGGTAACTAACAAATTTTAGTGGTTGTGAGAAGCATGCTTCTACACAAGGGTTAAGATTTGTAGGTACAATTGGTTCGTGGGACAACCGCTTTCATGAAGAGGAGAGGAGCATACGAAGAATGAGCTCACAAGCCAGGTGCATACGTTTCTTTTTACTTTTGATCTTTAGATTAGCAAATAAGTGGAGTGTATTTTGTATATTATTTTTCCGGGGTGAAATTTTGGGGAAATTAGCCATGTCACATCCCTTGTGCGTTTAATACTCTAGTTCTTACACATTGAGGGCAATATGTATCTCAAGTGTGGGGATGGGGGAGTAGTAAAAATTTTTAGATTTTGACCCGTTCATTTAAATACTACACATTGAGGACAATGTTCACCTCAAGTGTGGGGATGGGGGAAAATTTCAAAAAAATTTTCAAAAATTTCTTGTTAAAAGCGATCTTAAAAGCACAAGTAACTAAGTCAACGAGGGATGTCACAACCCATTTGGTCTATTGTCATGGTCAAGTTCGAATTAATAGCATGACGGGTATTTAGCGGGTGGTTATTTGGGAATAATCCGCCTAAGAAACTAGTCTTTTATGCATGTCACATATCATACCTTTTATATACGTGAGGTTTTGAGCTACTTTCACATCATGGAATTACATGTTGATGTTTCTTTGTTTGAGTGGACCATTAGTCATGTATTGTAGAACTTGCATCTTTTGATACGTTTGAGACTATAGACCAAATACAAGCACAGGAATGATTAAGGCATTAGGTAAACCTTTTCTCCTAAAACCATTTATCTATCCCTACCCTAACAAATCTCCTAGTCGCCCATTTTGAGCCTAAACCTTTCGTTTGACCACCCTATAGCCCATAACCGTTAAACCTTTTCTTTTAAACCCGTGTGATGGAAATTCGATTATAGGAGTCGTTTTTGTATAGTTGTTCTTGTTTGTTTGCATATATGTTAAAAAAAAAATCAGAAAATGTCATGAAAAAGAATTGAAAATCGTTGAAGAAAAACACAAAAAGAAGTGTTAGTAGTTGTTGAATAAAAGGCGAATGTTGTTGCCTCATATTTGGTGTTTATAGTTAGTTTGTTAGAATAATCTTTTGTAATAAAAATCGAATTTTCATCGCCTTAGCCACTTTAAAATATCCTAATTCCTACCCTTAGCCTAGCCCCGTTACAACCCTCATAAAGACCTTATGACTTGTGCTTAGTGTTTGTGATCAATGGTGGAGAATGATTGAGTTGCAAGCTTATGCGGGTATGTGTTCTAATCGGTTTTGAGTGAATAGTCTTTGAAGTGCTAATACATTATAAATATTAGCCAATTTATAAGCCGAGTGGAGAGAACAGTGTGAGGGACATGCATGAATTGTTGGTTTTACAGGCGGGTTAATCTTGGGTAACCATTTGTGTACTTAAAATCACATTACCGTTAAATATATTGAAAATTGTAAAGAGTTTGAACTTTAGTATGACATTGGACCTTAACCTTTGTCTCGGGAATGGGGAATGTATTCGTTGTTCGACCCACGTGAAAGTGAAAAACAGATTTGCTTGAGGGCAAGCAAAAGACAAGTGTGGGGATGTGATACGTAGTCGAAAACCGGTGCTTGTAATTGCTTAATTTGATGTTTTACACAAGTTTTAGTTTCGAATGGTCTACTTTTGATTAGATATGTGTTTTGCAGGTCTAACAGAGTTTAAGGAGCTTTTCGGGAGCTTTACGAGTCACCGGAGTGAAAAAGGAACCACCGGAACGCGAAACGGATCAACCGGGAGCACGGAACGCGAAAAACAGAAATATGAGATTCCGGGCACCGTCGCCGACGCCCATAAGGGCCGTCGCCGACGGTATGTGCAAAGTGACGTCGCCTGATGTGACCGTAGACAGCGCGTTAGACCGTCGGCATCAGAAGACAAACTACGCACCGTCGCCGACGGACACATCCACCGTCGGCGACGGCATCTCTATGTATGCATCGCGATTTTTGTTTGATTGGGGGATGTAACGAGTTTAAAGATTTCCTCACCAACCAATTTCGACAGTTACACAACATTGGGAGTTTGAAAGTTGTTCTTGGAGCCACAATTGACCCACCATTCCATCTACCTTCATCTTTACAACCCGAAATCATCATCAAGAATCATCACCATCTACACAATAAATCATTCCACAAACCCTAATCCTTCTACCACCATCATCTTTCACCAAACCTTCATCATTCACCATTCATACACTTTTCAAGCTTCAAGATGACTTCCTTCGCATTCCAATCATCCGGTGATCAAGCTTCTTCAACCATGAGCGGCTAATCATCTCGGTTTCACCCCGGTGTAGGTAGTTGTTAATTTTAGGGTTTCAATTTGTTCTTGTTTCATCTTAGTGACAATTTGTATTTGGTTTTTGAAACTTTTGACAATAGTATTACATTTGTTACGAATTCGTGAATTGTCGAGCGATGTTAAAAGCTATGACTTTGCGAAACGGTGATATGTAATTGTACGTTGTCGTTGTTAGGATTTACTTGTGTTGATTACAAAGTGTCTTTTTGTCCGTTCTTCGGGGCGTTGATAGTTAGTAGCACCTAAGTCACGGTACACTAAATCCGTTAATCGAATGCATTTGAGTTGAAACTAAAACTTGTAGAAATCCTAGGTTAACAATTACCGAAACCGGGTGTGATTCCTTTTTATTATTATTGTTCTAGTATCCAAATTTCTTGCAATCGTTAATCATTAGTTGTTAATCAGTCTAATCAATTCACTTAGTTTAAATTCACATCTTTCTACTAAACAAAAAAATACAAAAATATCTGGCAAGCTTCATAATTGTGACAATTGTTTTAATTCATTCGAATCCACACACAAACCACATACTCTTCGTGGTTCGACCCCTTACTACCACTAACACATTGTTAAGGGTAATTTGGGCTTATAAATATTATCTTTGACCGGAGCGCGACACTCCGATCAGCATAGTATAACCTTGACATTCAACATTATATGCCTCAATAATCGTTTTCCAAATTGGAATGAATACTCGTTTCAACGGACTTGCATAACCCACAAATATTCCTTCTAAGCCTTTTTCACCAAATTTGCCTTGAAAATCGAGAACAGTACAGGGAGACCCAAACGGTTCAAGATACTTCAGATTTGGTTTACGATTATTGATCAGCTCAAAACATGTTTTATTGAACTTCTTGACAGTGAGAACCCTGTTGAGCGTATAGCATGCGGCAGAAACAGCTTCAGCCCAAAAATTTATCGGTAACTTTGAATCTGCGAGCATAGTTCTAGCTGTCTCGATTAGTGTCCAGTTTTTACGTTCTGCGACTCCATTCTGCTGCGGAGTATACAGAGCACTAAACTCATGCAAAATACCTCTTTCATCACAAAATTCTTCCATCTTACTGTTCTTGAATTCAGTACCATTATCACTTCGAATTCTCTTGATACGCCTTTGGTACAGATTCTCAATCTTCCTGAACAACCCCATCAAACTGTCAAATGTTTCATCTTTCGTCTTCAAGAAAGAAACCCACGAAAATCTGGAATAATCATTAGTAACGACCAAACAATAGTAATCTCCTGTAATACTTTTGACATTCACCGGACCAAACAAATCCATGTGAAGTCTTTCCAGAGGACACAAAACTGAATTGACTTGTTTTGTAGGGTGAGACTTTTTCTTTTGCTTGCCTTTGACACAACTAATGCACTTCCCTTCCAGATGAAAACCTTTGACATGAACTCCCATAACCAAATCATTGTGCACCAAGTGATTCATCTTCCTTAAATGAATATGCCCCATCTTTCGGTGCCACAACTTTGATTCTTTCTCAGTTGCTTTAGATACAAAACAATGTGCTTGACCAGTTGTTGTAGTTGCTACACTCATATCTAACACATATAAATCATTCACTCTAGGTGCCCGCATGATAATCCATTCTTCAGGGATAACAAATCCAGGTTTCAAAATCAAACATTCTTTATCAGTGAAGTGAGTAGTATACATATTGTCACAAATCTGCGAGATACTAAGCAGATTGTTCTCCAGCTCAGTGATGTAGTTAACTCTTTCAAACGTCACAATCCCGTTGGATAACGTTCCTTCACCAACAATTCGACCACCTTCATGACCAGCAAATCCAACATAACCACCATTAATGTTTTTCACATCATACAGCAACGCAGTCTTCCCTGTCATATGTCTTGAAGCTCCACTATCCATGATCCATCTGGATTCAAGTTGTGGAAGATCCTGCATAAAAACAAACTTTGACTTAACCAACTTCAATAAAGATGCCGATTCATGCTTCGCGATCAAGGAAGCTCCGGCAATTCAAACTGCTTAGATGAACATGGTGTCCACCCAGGCCTCATCAGCCTTAGGTGTAACCTTGACTCTCGCAATTTGAATTTTGAATTTTTCAGCCTTAAGAGGTGGAAAATTTGCATCATAATCAACCGAAATTGATTCTTCAGCCTTTTTCACTTCAGAAGTTGAAATTTTCATCTCTGTTTTTGGTTTCCAAACTTGTTGAGATAAAGCAACCTGTTTATAAAACTTGTCGTTTTTAGTTACCATTTTCTTTACAGGTTCATTTTTCACTTTGATGTTGTTATTTTTCACACTCTTTTTCTCAACAACGATTGGTGCTTTACCCTTCACGTCAACTTTCTTCTTTTGTCTGTCAACAACGTCAGTCTTAGGCTTGGAGTTGGTGCAATTTCTTGCAATGTGACCAACTTTGTTACATCTAAAACATGTACGAGTATCAACAACTCGACTTGTGCCTTCAGACTGAGGTTGTGAGACCCTCTTCTCAAAGAACTCTTTATTTGATTTTGAAAAAATTTCATTTTCCTCATCAGAAAGTGAACTTGAACTGTTCACAAACACCTTCTTTTCTGCAAATCTTTTGTTTTGAAAACTCTTCTTTTGATAACTATTACCACCCCGATAACCACCCGACCAATTGTTTCGATTGTTATTATAAAACCGTGGTGGAACAACAGACTTTTTGTAATAAGCTTTATCTTTCTCAAAATTCATTTGCCTTTTTGTTTGACTCAAACTGTTCACTTCTGACAACTCAACTTCAATCAATTTGAACACATTTGTCAGCTTTTTCACATTAACATTCTCAATGGGAAACTCAGAATCCGAATACAACTTATCAGATCCAGCCATCTTGTACATCACAAGACCCGGTTCATCACTTAAGTTGTTTTTGGATTTTGATTTCTGAATGTACTTGTCCAAGAAATACCCATCTTCCTCAGTAGTGTCACTATCCAATTTTAGCACATTTTCAACAACACCTTTTACAATATCATTTTGGACACTATCGTCATTGGAAGATGTGAACGTGACATCAATGTTCTCTGGAAGTTTAACTTCACTTTCTTCCTCAATTTCAACCAACCCAGATTGCTTTTTCGTGTAATTATCAAGAACAGGTGGTGGAACTTGATGAAAACCCACCCCGGTTCCATCACAATACACATCTTCGCCCGCTTTGTCTTTCCCAATGGGTTTGGGAATAATGTGTTGCAAAACAAAACTTGCGGAGTTGTAACTGTTAAGCTTCAACTGGATTCGCTCGTTTTCGATTACAGCTTCTTGAACTTTAAGTTTCAATTTAGCGATTTCATCCAGTTGTTGGTTGATTGATTCTTCTTTTACTCTAAGCACTGCTTTTAAATGTTCATTTTCTTTAAAAGTTTTACCATTTCGATCATCACAATCTTTCATTGTGCTTTTAAGCTTCTCAAATTTTTCAGTGATTTGACGGTTTTCAAGAACTAACTTTTCATTTTCTTGTCTAATCCTCTCATGATCAGTTTTATCATTTTCAATTTTGTTAGTTAATTCTTTTATCCGTTCAGTTGAAGCTTTAACCATCTTGTCACGATCAAGAATTTGATTCTCAACGTTTCTGACTTTTGCTGTCAGATCATCAACCTTCTTACCGTTGAGATACGTGACTGTGTTACAAAATTTGCATTCTTTGATGCAATTTTTGCAATCAACATCCCCATTAACTTTCTTACCTGACACATTTGTTGACAAATTTGAACTGACCTGGCTTTTTGACTCAGACTTGGAGTTAGAGTCTACCTCAAGTGCTTTAGCAGCTAGCACTTTGTCAGCCATTTTTCCGAGATTTTCAGCATTCAACTCCTGCGTCGTGTCAATGATCCCGGTATCAACCTTCTTTGTGTTCTCTATCTCTTTCTCTTCTTTTTCTTTCTTCTCTTTCTCTTCTTTTTCTTTCTCATCTCCAGTTCCCCACCATTTATTCTGCCAATAATCATCATCATCTTTTAACTCTTTGATTATAGCCTCTACATCAAGAGTGTTGTGATCAATAGCAATGTTTCCATATGGATCAAGATAACACTCTCTGTCTAGATCCCATCTATTTGCTCTCTTTGCTTCCGAAAAAATACCAGATATTCTGATCATTCTGTTTGTGGCCAACAACCTTCTGTAGTTATACTTCTGTTCTTCAGTTCTATTGTCTTTCCACGGAACTGGTTCATTCTTTGCCATAAAAGCGTAACCAACCGCATCTTCCTCCGGTAGCAGTTCGCTCCAATCGAAACCTTCATCATCGTGAATCACAGCAAGAGCTCTAGATTTTTCTTTGTTATCTTCAACCTGCTTCAATCTAGGTGGTTCATATTTATTCTGGTGATAAATTGCCTTCTTGTAGTAATCATCTCTGAAAGGATTCTCCGACTCATCAGCATATGCATTTCTGCATTCTTGCTTGAAGTGACCTTTCTGCTTACATTTGAAGCACGTCACCTTGGACTTATCGAACCCCAGCTTGGTAGATGCACCACCAATTGTCTTCCTGCCTGTAATTTCCATGAAACGTTGTGCTCGACGAACAGCACTCGCCATTGCCCAACGAATATCAATCAGCTCCATTTCCTCAGGATCAATCTGATCATAATCTTCTTTCGCCAGATTGGTGTTGCCTATCTTCCCAGCTACTAACCCTTCATAAGATTCTAACACCGATGCTAGGAAGATCATCTGTTGTTTAGCCGACTCCTCATCAAAATTCTGAGCATTTTTCAAGTCTATTGCAATGTTGCATTGAAAACGATTATTTGCATCAGAATGACTTGCAGATGATGAAGATCCACTGTGATAACCACTGTGATTTCCACTGCTTTGACTTTCTTTGCTTACAGTGGATACATTCTCAACAGAAAACACAGTTTTTGGTGAAGTTGCTTTTGGCATCATGCTCTTAGGATAATATAAATCCAAATTCTGTTGATACGATGAATGATTGACTTTGTACGTCTTCTTTAATTCCAACTCGTGACTTTCAAGTTTCTCAATCACCAAATCTGGTTTCAACTTCTCAGGAACAATAGTGTTCTTCAACATCAGTGCATAATATCTCCACTCCATCTCGTCTGGCAACGAATCAAATAACTTGTCTACTTGCTCATCATCAGAATATTTAATTCCATGTCTATCCAATTCCAGCTTTAGATGCCCAAACCTCTCAATCATTTTTGATACTGATTCATTCTTTAAACATCCAAACATATCAAACTCTTTCCTAAGTAGTTTCTTTTTGTTTTTCTTGATTTCTTCACTACCTATACATTTCTTTTCTAATTTTGCCCAAAGATCTTTAGCACTAGAGTAATCAATCAAAGAAATTATATCTTCACGCACGGATTGAAACAATAATGCCACACATTTCTGCTCAGCAACAAACGACTCTATTTCATCAGATATTGATAAAGTTTCACCCTCTTTGCCTCCATTATCATATCCATTTTTGAGACTCTTCCAGCTCAGAAATGCAAAAGCCCTCAACCAATCTTCGAATTTCTTTGCCAACCGACTATACTCCTCGATAGCCATCAATTTCGGTGGTTTGTTGTAAGTTCCGAAAGCACTTTCAACTTCTAAAGCATCCGATAATTTCTTCTTGGCGTTTGATGAGTTCTCATTGTTATTGCTTGAAGATGTATCGTCTCCCGAATTTCCAGCAAACGCGTACATGTCGCTAAACGGGTTCATGAAAATATCATCCATCGTGAATGTTCCTGCAAAATCAGCCAACACTTAGAAAATTTTAGGTTTTAAAAATCAGCAAGTTCAAGCGAAATTGAACTATTGAAGCGAAATCTCCTATTTCACTTTGGACTTTCAAGCGAAATCACAAATTACACTCAAGCGAAATCTGATCCAAACTATTTTCAAGCGAAATCTAAGAAGTCTATTTCGCTTGAACTTGTCAAGCGAAATCCCCTAATACAAGTTCAATGATTCAAGCGAAATCCAGCCAATTAATTTCGCTTGAACCGTTCAAGCGAAATCCTTTGATTTTCAAGCGAAATTGTTCTTAAACTTCGAACTCTTTCAAGCAAAATCTGGTTTTTAGATTGTTTTTATCATTTTTAGTCCGAAATTTAACCTGATTCTTTCTAGGGTTTGATAATACTATGTTTTACACAATATACTCGAAAATCAGACCATTTCGACCGTTGGAACTCGTTCAGATCAGAAAAGTATAAAAGAAATGAGTAGAAAGAAGAGAATCCGGTAATATCAAGCTGCTATGGTATGAACTCCTCGTCCTGAGCTCTGATACCACTTGTTGGACCGTTCTACGACCTTGAAACGTCAGTTAAAGCAGTTCATCTTTGAGTACGAAGGCGGAATCAACGTAAACAAAGTCATAACAGCTAGTTTCCTTTTAATCTTTCTTTTCTGATTGATTTACGTGCTTTTACAATGTAATCTGATACAAATCCGACAGCACTTCGTCTCACACACAATGACCAAGTCCTCTACAAATGACACACACTTCACCTATATATAACCCTGTTGATTTCGCTTGAACCATTTCAAGCTAAATCTTCTGTTGTTGATTTAGCTTGAAACACACATAAACCCTTTCAAGCGAAATCTACAAGTTTAAACATATAAAACCCTAATTTAAACCCTATTGTGTGTTCATTCAACCTATCTAGACACAAGACTTGATTATGACGTAATCAGCAGACATTTAGTGCACCAACAATCTCCGTAGTCTAGTTTGTCTTGTTGTACATTCCCATTTTGTACTTTGTCTTGTTTAGTAGTTAAATGAACATTGTGGGTGTGTTCCCTATATAACCCTCACGAGACCCACTCGTCATCCTGAGCTATCGGGAGGTTTAAAAGGGCTTGTTGCATATGCTAAATGCAATCATGATTCCTACAAAAGTGAGTTAAGTTTGTTTTTGTTGTAAATTATTTTTTCCACAAAATTCAAATTGAAGTAACGAATGGCTTGGTAAATCTTTTATAAAAATAGTAGAACGGGTAGCTAACAAATTTTGATGGTTGTGAGAAGCATGCTTCTACACAAGGATTCAGATTTGTAGGTACACTTTGTTTGTGAGACGACCATTTTTATCAAAGAGTGAAGAGCACACGAGGAACAAGACAAAGCCAGGTGAATTCGTTTCCTTTTCTTTGATTATTAGTTAGTTAATAAGTGGAATGTAATTTGTATATTATTGAACGGGGTGAAATGTTGGGAGTTTGGTCGTGTCACATCCCTTGTGCGTTTTAAAGGCTCCATTCCTACACATTGAGGACAATGTTGACCTCAAGTGTGGGGATGGGGAAATTTTTTTTCCGGTTTTGACACTTTCATTTAAACACTACACATTGAGGACAATGTTGACCTTAAGTGTGGGGATGAGGGAAAAATTTCAATTTTTTTTCAACAATGTCTTTATCTGAAGCAATCTAAAAAGCACAAGTAATTAAGTCAATGTGGGATGGCACAACCCATGTGGTCTTTTGTCATGGTCGAACTAATAACATGACGGGTATTTAGCGGGTGGTTATTTGGGAATAATCCGCTTAAGAAACTTGCATTTTGTGCATATCACATACCATACCCCTTATACGTGAGATCTTGAAGCCACTTTTATATATCATAGATATATAATTCTTTGTTTGAGTGGACTTTTAGTCGCGTATTGTAGAACTTGCAACTTTTGATGCGTTTGAGACCATAGACCGAATACAAGCACAAGAATGATTAAGGCATTAGGTAAACCTTTTCCTTTTTTACCATTTATATATCTCCTTACCCGAAATTAATCCCCTAGTCGCCAACTTTGAGCCTAAACCTTTCGTTTGACCAACCCACTTAGCCTTTGACCATTGAGCGATTTATTTTAACCCATGTGATAAAAATTCGATTTTAGGATCAATTTATTTGTAAAGATTTGTCTTACATAAAAAAACGAAAATGCAGGAAACGTCATGAAAAAGAAAAGAAAATTATTGAGAAAGCACAAAAAGATGTGTGGTAGCGTTGAATAAAAGGCGAATGCTTTGCCTTGTAGTTTGTTGATTCGTAGTTAGTCTTGTCTATAGTAGTTGTTTTGTGATAAAAATCGAGTTTTTATCACCTTAGCCACTTTCAAAATACCTTACTCCATACCTTTAGCCTATCCCCGTTACAACCCTTTTAAAGACCTTTTACTTGTGCTTAGTATTTATGTTCGGTGGTGGAGAACGATTGAGTTGCAAGCCTATGCGGGTACGTGTTCTAATCAGTTTGAGTGATTACATCAAAAGTGCTAATGCATCATCGATTAGCCAATTTTTAAACCGAGTGGAGAGAACATTGTGAGGGATGGGTATGATTTGTGACTTTTAAGGGCGGGTTAATCTTGGATAACTATTTTTATGTAATTAATCACTTTACGGCTAAAAATTTCAAAATCACTTTATGGCTAAAAATTTCAAAAATTGTATGAATTATGAATCGGGTATGACATTAGACCTTCAGTTATGTCTCGAGAATGGGATGTGTGTTTTTTGTTCGACCCACGTTAAAGTGAAAAACAGATTTTCTTGAGGGCAAGCAAAATACAAATGTGGGGATGTGATGCGTGGTAGAAAACCGGTGTTTCTTTATGCATAAGTGTGTGTTTTTACAGAACTTTTAGTTTCGAATAGGCTACTTTTGATTGGAATTGTGTTTTACAGGTCTAACGGAGTTTAAGGAGCTATTCGGGAGCTATACGGAGCATCGGGATGGAAAACGGGTCAACCGGGAACGAGAAACGGACAAAACAGAAAATAGGAGTTAGAGAGGTCGTCGGCGACGCCCTTGTGGGTCGTCGGCGATGCCCCGTGGCTAACCCCATCAGCCAGATATGCGTAGACAGTAGGTTTCAATGTCCACAGAAAAGTGAACAAAGCACCAGTCGTCGGCGACGCCCTCCCCTGTGTCCGACACAGAATTTCGTTTGTTTGTTGATCTGGGCGACTTATAACTCAATTTTTGACCATTTTTCGAGAGTGACACATTAATTTGAGTTTGAAATCAGTTCTTGGAGCCTAGAAACCAACACACATCATCCCCCATCCATCAATCTCATCCATCTTCAACCGAATCAATCATCGATCTTCATTCCACAACCCTAATCACCATCCATACTTTAATCCACTCATCACCACCATTCATCCCAAAACCCTAATCAGCAATTTCACCACTTCAATGTTTCAAGATGTTGATGTTCAAGTTCCAATCATCCATTGATCACGTTCATCCTACCATGAGCTGCTAATTCTTGTGGGTTTCATTGCGGTGTAGACTTTTGTAAGGTTTAGGATATGCTATTTGTTTGATACTTGGTTTGTGACAATTTGAATTGCATTTGAAACATTGGATAATTGTCTTACGTTTGTATTGAATTTACAAATTGTCGAATGAGTTATGAAATTCGACTTTGTGAAATGAATATGCGTATTTATGCCTTGTCTTGTGTTAGGATTTAATTGTCAGAGATAACGAAGTGCATTGCGGTCCGTCTTGAACGTCGATAGCAATTGGCACCTAAGCCTCGTGATCTTGAAACCGTTAATGAACTAATTCATCTAAACTGAGTTAAAACATTTAGTAACCCTAGGCTTTGCAATTGTTGAACCGGGTGTGAACCTTGTTCTCATTTATTGTTTAAAATCGTTAATCAAGTTTTTGTTCCATTGTTCAAATTTCTTCGTAGTTAATTAGTTAAAGCAAATTCGTCGGTTAACCCGACTCCTTTTCAACCAAACAAATCAATCGAGTTAATAGCAAGCTTCATAATTAAAGTGACAAAATCTAAAATCAATCACATCCATACGCAAACCACAAACTCTTCGTAGTTCGACCCCTTACTACCACTAACGCATTGTTAAGGGTAATTTGGGCTTATAAATTTTATTTTTAACCGAGGCACGACACTCCGATCAGTAGTCTCTACAAGGTAGGGTGTCGAGGCGACTGTTTTCAACTCCGCCTAATTACTCGGTATCGATCAAACAATGTCAACCTTAGTCAGAATTGGATCTAGTAGGTCAACTCGGGCCGAGTTTGACTTGAAAAAATAAAACATAATTTTATGCCTATCATATTAAAGAATAAATATCATTTTCATGTATTTTGCAATAAATATTAGTAAATTTATATTATTTGACATATATTTAAGAGTTAAATTCCTGGTTGCTCCCTGTGGTTTGCGAAAACAGAGTTGGTCCCAAGGGTTCACTAATTACAGAGTTAGTCCCAGTAGTTGCAATTTTTACACTCTGTTGGTTTTTATCAATAACCTCTGTTAAACTTTCCATTTAAGTCTCCATGAAATGACTAAATTACCCGTGAACAACTACAAAAACAAAAAAAAACAAAAAAATGGCACACCTCTCACCTTCTCCCCCCCCCCCTCTATAACCCACAACCACCACCACCTCCACTGTCAACCCACCACCACCACCTCTACCGTCACCTTCAACCCATTACATCCTTTAACCTCTAAACAAAACCAATATCTCTTCTAATAAAAGAACAGAGACACAAATACACAAGTGAACTCAGATAATATACATCCTTTTATCTTCCAAACTCAACAAAATAAACCTCAATCTTTTTATGTCCAAATGGCACTAACAAAACCACAGTCTAACTATCAATTTGGAGCCCTAGAAACTTTTACAGAGAGATCTTCATTATTAAATAAACACACGGGATCACAAATTGCATAATCCACAATTATTCCGGTAGCAAATTGAATTATTCCACAAACTCATAACACTTTCATCAACACACACGCAATACAATACACAATAATTATGTTCTCACAATTACATGACAAAATACCAACAATATATTGTTACAAAAATTACACACACACACCTGATGAGTATTTCAGAGATATGTGGAGGTGAAGACATCATTGACTGTAAAATTTTGCTGATGTTAGTTCATCTTCATATGAATTTTAGAGAGAGAGAGAGAAAGAGAGAGAGATGAAAGAGAGTGAGTTAACGTTGTGGCCATGTTGCTTTTATCAATTTGTTATGATTTTGTACGCCACCATCCGCCTTCTAAGTTATGTAATCTATTTCGTCTTCTTTAGGTATTCTAGCATTTAGGCCATGTTGCTTTTATCAATTTGTTACACTCTTTCTGCTAGGGTTTTAATTTGTGGTGGTTGGGTGGAGGTGGTGGTGGGTTGAAGGTGACGGTGGAGATAGTGGGTTGACGGTGGAGGTGGCGGTGGGTTGAAGGTCGAGGTAGTGGTTGTGGGTTATATAGAGAAGGGGGGAGGAAGAAGATGAAGGGTAAGC
Organism: Helianthus tuberosus; assembly: GCA_030545235.1. NCBI lineage: Eukaryota > Viridiplantae > Streptophyta > Magnoliopsida > Asterales > Asteraceae > Helianthus > Helianthus tuberosus. Next base: position 59,734,012 of record CM060437.1, on the reverse strand, counting down.
CCACTTTTTTTTGTTTTTTAATTTTTATAATTGTTTAGGGGCAATTTAGTCATTTAACAAAGATTTAACTTGAAAATTTAATAGAGGTTATTGATAAGGACCACCCGAGTGCAAAAACTGCAACCACTAGGACTAAATCTGTAATTCGTAAACCCTTGGGACCAAATCTGCAATTTTCATAAACCAAGGGGATCAACCACTCCTGATTTTGTCGATGAGATTCCTGGAAATCTCAAAAAAAAAAAAAAACTATTGAGATTGAAGAAGATATGGACATAGATGGTGAAACAACTGCTGCTGAATACCATCTAGACGACATCGAGAAATACTACGTTGAGTCCAATGAGTACGGACAAACGCAAAATGAGCCTGGCATTCACATAGGGGTTGATGGAGAGATTAGGATACCAATGGTATCTCAATATGGGTCAACGCCACCTGCGAGCCAAAGTAAATAGGTACTTTTGTAACCGTTATACAAACATAAGTAAAAAAAATATGTTATTCCAAAAACACAATTCTGTTGTTCTTGCTTGATGCTAATCTGTTGTGTGAAATCATCTAATACAGGTGCATGCAGGTATGTTGGAAGTGTTTTTTAATCAGTTTGAAGAGTGTGTGAAGAGGATAAACGACACTTTTGCGAATGGGTTTATGTTGTATCTGAAAATGAAAAGATAAAAGAAAAACATACACTGTGGAAGGACATGCGGAAGAAAGTTGTGTCCATAGACACGACAAGTTGACAACCACATACTCCTGAGGATAAAACACCGAAAAATAAGAAAAATAACGAGAATGGGGAAATGTCACAGTTGCCGCAATGGACATTCACATTTGTCGAAGAGGTCATGCAGACCATTGAAAGGAAAGACACACCGCAAACTCAGTTGGTTAAAGTTATCGAAAGACAACCACTCAATGTCACGCCGGTCTCACAAAAAACGGCAGAGGAATATGAATTTTCAATTAAAAGGGGGCGGGTTATACACAAACTAGACCTTGGGAAGCGGCAAATCAGGCCGCAAAGACAAACGGAATTGACCGAGGCTCTGAGGTCTCCATGTATGAATAGAGCAGTCGAACATAGGAAAAAGCTTGATAGCGCGGAGGTATCGGTCAGCGCGTATATGTTTTCAGCCTGGGATTCAATGTGGTATGTAATATTGTCCTTTATATTCCAAGCATATAAAAAGATGTTAAAACACAAAGCTTCTAACTGATTGATTAGAAAGTATGATCATTATAACACAGTTGACTTTTAACTGGATGATCATAGATTATGTTGTCACAAACACAGTTGATTTTAACATCATACTCCATGTTTTAGTTTAGCTCATACAGTATGATGTTAAAAAGAATAGAATTTTTCTTTAGCATATTTAAACAAATCTAATCTTTTCAACACATACTTTTAATATTAGGGATATTGTGTTTAAGATTGCCAAAGGTGTGCCGGTGATGAGGTCTCCGCTGGAATCATTGTTGCCCGGAATCACCGTACATATAGCCGTAATAAGCGCATGGGCAGAATTGCTGAACTATGAAGAAAGGTTCAGACAAAAAGGCAGCATCTCACGCATATTCTATTAAGTTAATATGTTGGTAAGTATAAACGTAATGACATTATTCATAATGAAAGTTTATTAGATTTGTAATATTCTTTCTCATAAGTACTTTAAATGCAGAATGAAAAAGATTACAAGTCAACTGAGGAAATAAGGGCAACAACATTCACTGAAAACATGGAGTCTGTGTTGTAATTTACTGATGTGAAGAACATACGAATCATAACGCTCGTGTTTGTACCAGTTTTGCATGAGGATCATTACTAGTGTGTGTGTGTTTCAATTTGAGGGACAATAAAATCAAGGTATGGGACAATAGTGCATCGGATGTGACGTCTGAAAGGAAATACAATAGATGGCTAGAAAAATTGGTACGCTATTTTTCTATAAACTATAAAAAATGCACTTAGGACACGACCATGTGTGAAAAAACAAATGTATATGATAACACATAATTGATACTGCATTGTAGCTTATGTTCTCTATAAATAACTTAAAACACAATTGGGAACATATTCTGATATCTGGGAAAAGGAAACAAATCTTACAACACAATCTGGCTAATGCATGCTAGTTGTGAAGTGGACAACAACTTAAAACACAATCTGAATTGATACTGCATGATAGCTTATATTCTCTGTAAATAACTTGAAACACAATTGGAAACACAGTCTGATATCTGGGAAAAGTAAACAAATCTTAAAACACAATCTGGCTAATGCATGCTAGCTGTAAAGTGGACAACAACTTAAAACACAATCTAATAAATGTTTATCATGCAGAGGGATGCTTTCTCGACTTATTTGGAGAATGTTACACACCCAAGAGGCTAGAAGATAAAACAAGTGGTGCCCGTCAGATTGGAGATGCCTTGGAGTACAAACCATAATAAAATAGACTGTGGCGTCTTTGTGATGCGCCATATGAAAACATACAAAGGCGCGACTAGGAAAAGTTGGGAATGCAGATTGTCGAATGAGTGTACAGATGCAGGTGAGATTTCGTACAAACAGCTCAACGAATTTGATGATCTAAGGCATAAATATGTTACGAAAATGCTTCTAAGTGAAGCAAACACATTCAAAGCATTTGTTGAAGCTGACGTTGCACGTTATAAGAAGTTAATGAACGACCAAAAAAGGAGGCTCAAAGCGCCAACCTTCAATATTGGACAACTGGCGTAACATGGGGTGTCTTACAAAAATAATATTAACATTTCGTTGGTTGTGATTTTTGAATTTTATGGCTTAACATTTTGTTGGTGATGTTTTTTGAATTTTATGGCGATATAGGTATCTTTTAGTTAACATATCTGCTAAAAGGTTAGATGACATGTGAATTTTATGGCGATAAACATGTTATCTAAAAGTTTGTATCTATTTAACATCGTAAATTTTATGGCGATATGGTTAGTTTGTTTGCATCCACCAAAATATGTGATAAAAACATCACTTTATAACTCTAAAGAAAAAAAATATGTTGCACACAATGACGACTCAAAAAGGTTAAGATAAACACAAGCATGTCAGTTATACATGTTTCTAAAGTGGATACCAACTTAAGACACAATTTCTTGTTACATGGAATTTGTAAACTGTATACCAACTTAAAACACATCTAAAACACATTATGATATAATGTGAACTGGAAACCAAACAAAATCTGATAGCTGTAACTAGAAACCAACCTAGCTAATACATAGTTTTTGTAAACTGTAAATCAAGTTAAGACACTGTCTGAATGCTGTAAAAGTGAATTGTATGCCAACTTAGCTAGCAAATGGTATTTGTAAGCTGTAAAATAACTTAAAACACACTCTGAATGTTGTAAAGTGGAAACCAAGTTAAGTGTATACACATTTACATAAAAAGGGGGGGTATTATAGCGTGTGTGATGAGTAAAACACAGTACAACATCATACAACCCCCAAACCCATACAAAGAATACAGTAACTAAAACACACAGAGCAGTTCAATATCCAAAGTTAACACTGAACACAACAAAAACAGGAAAAACAAGAACCTAAAAAATGTTTAAACCAATCCAGTGAAAAATCCACAATAAAATCCAATCCACCACACGGGAAAAATTAAAAAACAAAACTGAATGTTCATTTTTTTAAAACAGGCAACTACTCTGACATGTCTTCGTCATCCACATCTGCATCCATTCCCGATGTGTAAAACGCATCATTCCCAGCGTTTGAACCAGGGCCATCACCTTCAACAATTGTAGCCTCATCACCTTCAGCATTCCCCGAAGTGCCTGCCTCATGCATGACCACGTTGTATTTTCCACAAGTGCGATTTTTATGACCAAATTTTTTACACGTTGAACATCTCCATCGTTTACTTCCAGCCTGGCTTATAGCTCGCTCCTTTTGAGATTTCATACGTTTATGAGAACTACATCCCTTGAACCTGGTACCAACTGGAACACGAATAGTCGCCGTGTGTGACAACTCGAGTTTCCAAGATTTCTATCTTCGCATTTAGTGCACGTTAATTTTTTTTATTGTTTATGTTGTTTGTTTACACGACTCGTTGTTTCACAACGCTTACCTTTGTGATACGTTATATCGTATTTCGATTGATATTTTATACTTGGGATCCATAATATTTATTATATGTGAGTGTATGTTAATAAGGTTTTGTATTAATTAACATGTTAAATAAAAATGGAACTCTTACTGAAAACAAGTACCCATGAAATCACCCAAGTGGTGAAAACACCTTAAGTGTTTTCGTCCACTGATGATCAACGAAATCAGAGATGGGCCTTGGCCCAGTATTGAGATATTTTATATAATCATTTTATAAACAAATCTTCTCGGAGAAGTTTCTTACTTACCAAACCTTATCTAATCACATTGTTTCTCTCTCTACCTTTGAAACCCACAAAGAGAATTCCTCATTTGAAGCCAAAAACCTCTGTTTAAATCCTTGGTTAGTGATTTCATGATTCAGTTGTTTTAGTTGCATATCGTATAATTATTAGATGTTTAATCATGTTGTATGTATATATGTGATTATGTGATTGATCATTGTGTGTTTGTTAGATAATTATTATCTATGAACTGTCTGTATATTTGATGTTTTGATCAACAGTGGGTGTTTGTTAATGAATGATAAACTGCATTAATGGGGATCCTGGTATCGCATGATGTTGGCAAATTATATTACATATCAATGATTGATTAAGGACTTGTAAATGATTAATCATGTAACTGTTAATCGATTATTAGTTGCTGGGTTTTTTTTTGTTACTATAAGTGTTGTTGAAGATGATGAGGAAACCAACGAAATCACTAAGGGATTTCGGCACCCTAGTGATTTCGTCACACACATGCTCACGAAAACACCCCCCCCCCCCACAATAATAAACTGGACGAAATCACATAAAGTGATTTCGGCCCACATGTTGATTTCGGCCCAAGTTGGATTTCGGCCCAATGAGGGATTTCGGCAACAATAGGGATTTCGGCTAAGGGTGTTTTCGGCCATAAGTGGGGATTTTTCCATATTGGCGACTTTGTTTACTTGTTTACTGTTAACTTGTTAACTGTGTTAGTTAAGTTAACCCTGTTAAGTGGGTAACTCCGTTAAGTAAATAACCTAGTTGGTTTAATTACTCAGTTTATTAATTCAGTTAGTATGGTAACTTTGTTAAGTTTATTAGTTCTGTTAAGTTGATTTACTTCTAAACCCAGTTAGTTTGTTAGTTCTGTTGGATGTTAATTCTGTTAAGTGAATTATTGGATATTTATAATAGAATAAACTACAAAAGACTTTTATGTGTAACATGAATGGTTTGAACATGAGTAACTGGTTACATGATACAAGAATGCAAATTGCTAGACACAATCTGTGATATTTCTGTGATAGTGATTTCATGCAAAAATCTTACAAATATGTACTGACTGAACATACGTGCACTATAGGACTTGACTGCTTAATTGTGAGCACTTAACTTAGCATACCGAGCAAACAAGGTGAGTTCACACTTCTACCAAGGCATGGGATTCCCGGGGTTGGGAATGGGTTGATTGATTATTTATGCTTAAGAGTTATCGGAATTACATACCATAGGCCTCGGGAGAGGAAGGTCAATGGTAGATACTACTAGACTAGTGATACATATACTTCTCTTCGCACACATGCCAGGATCGGCCGCGATACTAGAACAATCTTCGCAAACATGCCTGGAATGGCCGTGAACTATACTTTAATCTTCGCAAACATGCCTGGAATGGCCGCGAACTATACTTTAATCTTCGCAAACATGCCTGGAGGGCCACGATACAAATATACCTAGTCTAGAGAACATATGGGAAACCCCCACTAAACTTCGCAAACATGCCTAGAGGGCCGCGATGCTATTACATACGATACATGATTACTAAACAAACATACGATTTACGATACGAACATTATAACTAAATAACCAACTGTGAACTCGCTCAACTAGTTGTTGACTCTCTGTTACATGCCTTGCAGGACCTTAGGTACTAATGGAGCTTGCACGGGAGGCGCGGTCGTTGTGGGCATGGATTGTGGATGTTTTGATGAAAACTTTATGACTTTTTAAACTAAACACTTGTGTTGGATGTTCATAACTATGCTTCCGCTACCTATGCTATGATTTTGATTTAACACCAATTGTATTGTGATGGTTTACATTTACTTTTACTTATATGTTCAATATGATTGGTGGCTTGATCCTGGTCATGTCGCGCCTCCAAGCGGTGGTACTCCGCGGGTGGATTTTGGGGGTGTGACACCGTGTTCACAGGAGCAAACCCCAGCAGTTCAGCAAATTGATTACGTCGTGTCTTGGGAGGTGCATTGATCTGAGCCTCATCAGCGACTGACATAAACTACTTGATGTGTTTACGAAAAGTACACAGCTGATCAAAGTTTGAAACCAATTTATTCACAACATACTCAGTTGCATGACTAATCTCACGAGCACAATAGTTGACCTCCTCGCTACGATCTGGATCACCCCTATCAGTAAGAATGGACCCCGGGGAACTATTTGGAACAGCTTCATGCGTCCATCTCCTCAATATATATTTTTTCGGAAATGTAACACCCCGTGTTTCGAAAGTCAAAGTACAAGTCAAAGTCAAAGTCAAAGTCAAAGGAAGAAAAGATTGCTAATTGCGATCTGTCACTCTTTGCTTAACTATGGATTGTACACCTTGACTTGTAATCGAATCTGTATTTTAATCGCTTTAGTTGTATTATGTGGAGTATCTGTGAATAATCGAGGTTTTATCGCATGTTTTATCGCATTATCGCTTATCACATCGCAATCGCATTCGCCACTCGAATTATATGTTCTGGATATTTTTTTACGTGTATCTGCTATTTATGTGTTACTTGTGCATGTTTACTTTATGTTTGTGGTGATTAATCGAAACGCAATCGTAACTCTATCGCAATCGCAGCCTAATCGCAAACGCTAAACGCAGGTTATTTATGATGATTGTATGTTAGATATAGTATTTGTGTGATCATAGAGCTATCGCATCGCCCAATCGAAACTCACATAAACGCACCGCAACGCTCAACCCGCGAAACGAAACGCTGAAAACCAACTCGTCGGAGCCACTCGATCGAGTGACCACTCAATCGAATGGCCATCCGATCAGATGGCCATCCGATCGGAGTGTCATCTGATCAGTGCGACACTTGTGCACTTCCCTTTTTGGAAACCTATAAATACCCCCTGTCACATCACTAGTGATGTGACAGTTCCCTTATTCGACCATCAGCATTCCAGACCTTCTTCCTCTCGATTTCTCGGGATTCTTGTAAGTTTTCATCTCAAATCTTGTACTTCTATGATCTACACACACTTCTTCATCTTTTTCACCTTTGAATCTTAACTTTTAACCGAGAAATCAACAAATTTGAGGTGTTCTAGGGTGATGTCATCATGGAGTTCTTATGAACTTCAAATCTTGGCCTCATTCCACCAAGAACAGCTCAGATCTGAAAGATTTCCACATGAATAAACAATGTTTTCGCATAGATCTAAACATTTTCAAAGATAAAATGTAACACCCCGAAAATATAAAACTTTATATTAGAAATATAAAGTATAAATAAATGAGAATTTACTAACTAGGAATTTTAACCTAGTTAGTTAATATTCTAGAAATAACTTATAGTAGGATTAAAAAGCAACCAAATCACATGTTGATCAAAGTGGAGGGGTTTAAGTTGTTAAAAATTGAAACTTGATTTTAATTAAACAAATAAAAGCAAAAGCAAACACCCCATTTTGGGGGTCTGGTCGATCAGAGCAAGCAGGGGGCGACACCCCACTCTCAAACCCTAGAAACTTACTTAAACTCTCATTTGGGCTAACAAATGCACCCGCGGCTTTCATGGACCTCATGAACCGGGTTTGCAAGCCAATGTTGGGTAAGTCGGTCATCGTGTTTATCGATGATATTTTGGTGTATTCGAAAAGTGAAGCTGAACACGCACACCACTTACAAGAAGTGTTAGAGACACTTAGACGAGAAAGGTTGTATGCGAAATTCTCTAAGTGTGCCTTTTGGTTACGAGAGGTACAATTTCTTGGCCACGTCATAAGTGCCGACGGAGTATTGGTGGATCCGTCCAAGATCGAGGCTGTGTCAAAATGGAATCCCCCGAAGAACCCTTCGGAAATTACAAGCTTTTTGGGGCTTGCGGGATACTATAGGAGATTCATTCAAGATTTCTCCAAGATTGCATCACCGCTAACAAAGCTAACCCAAAAGAAAGAAAAGTTCATTTGGGGTGTCGATCAAGAAACAGCGTTTCAAACGCTAAAGGAAAAGTTAACCCAAGCTCCGGTACTGACATTGCCGGACGGAGTCGAAGATATGGTGGTTTATTCGGATGCTTCACTATCGGGGCTCGGATGCGTTTTGATGCAACGGGGCAAAGTTATAGCTTATGCCTGGACACAATTGAAGATACACGAGAAGAAATATCCCACGCACGATCTTGAGTTGGCTGCGGTGGTATTTGCCTTAAAAATATGGAGGCACTACCTATATGGGGTAAAGTGCACCATATTCACCGATCACAAGAGCTTAAAATACTTCTTCGATCAGAAGGAGTTAAATATGTGACAAAGGCTATGGTTAGAAATGGTGAAAGATTTCGACCGTGAAATTCATTACCACCCCGGGAAGACAAATGTGGTAGCGGATGCTCTGAGTAGAAAAGCGGACTATGTTCCAATACGAGTAAGGTCGATGCAGCTAGTGGTCACCTCGGGTATACTTGAACGTATTCGAGAGGCGCAATTAGAAGCAGTAAAAGAGGAGAATTGGAAGAAGGAAAGAATAATCGGTCAGTTGAAAGATTTGACGGATGGGAATAACGGGTTGAAGACTCGGTTCGGGAGGATATGGGTTCCAAATACATGTGGAGTGAAGGCGCTTCTACTTGATGAAGCTCATAAATCCCGATATTCAATTCATCCGGGAGTGACCAAAATGTACAATGATTTAAAACAAAACTATTGGTGGCCCGGGATGAAAAGAGATGTGGTGAAGAACGTAGAAAAATGCTTGACATGTTTACAAGTCAAGGCGGAGCACCAAAAACCATACGGTAGACTTCAACCGTTGGAAATTCCGGTTTGGAAATGGGAACAAATCACCATGGATTTGTTGACCAAATTGCCCAAAACTAACCGCGGGTTTGATGCTATATGGGCAATGGTAGATAGACTGACGAAAAGCGCTCACTTCATTCCAATCCGTGAGACTTATACATCTGAAAAGATATCGGAGGTGTACACCAATGAAATCATAGCACGGCATGGGGTACCGATATCCATTGTGTCAGACAGAGATACTCGGTTTACTTCGAATTTTTGGCGTGAATTTCAAGAAAAAATGGGAACTAAATTGTTCATTAGCATTGCCTACCATCCACAAACGGATGGGCAGAGTGAAAGAATAATACAAACGTTGGGAGATATGCTGCGGGCTTGCATTATTGACTTCGGGGGTAGTTGGGATGTCTATCTACCCTTGGTCGAATTTTCATATAACAATAGCTATCACGCGAGCATTAAGATGGCTCCGTATAAACTGTTATATGCCAGAAAATGTCGAACTCCGGTATGTTGGGGAGAAGTGGGCCCACGAGGGCTAGCACCTACTGATATAATCCAAACTACGAATGAGAAAATCGACATGGTTCGGGCACACTTGAAAGCGGCTCAAGACAGGCAAAAGGCGTATGCGGATAAAAGGAATAGGCCAATTGAATTTCAAGTTGGCGACATGGTTATGCTAAAAGTTTCCCCATGGAAGGGCATTATTAGATTTAGAAAAATGGGGAAACTAAGCCCGAGATTTATTGGGCCATTCAGGATCACTGAACGGGTTGGTAAAGTTGCTTATCGTCTCGAATTACCCGAGGAGTTGAGTGGGATTCATAGCACATTCCACGTGTCACATCTCCGAAAATGTTTGGCCGACGAAACTGCTCGTATCCACTACGATGATATCGAGGTGGATAACAGCCTCAACTATGCAGTAAAACCAATTGCGATTTTAGATCGTAAAGAGAAAAGTTTGAGGAACAAGGTGATTAATCAAGTCAAGGTCAAATGGGAGCATAGGAAAGGTTCGGACACTATATGGGACTCCGAAGAGGAGATGCGACGTCTCCACCCTACATTATTTGGTACGTACTTTGGTTTCGGGGACGAAACCCTTTTAAGGGGGGTGGACTTGTAACACCCCGAAAATATAAAACTTTATATTAGAAATATAAAGTATAAATAAATGAGAATTTACTAACTAGGAATTTTAACCTAGTTAGTTAATATTCTAGAAATAACTTATAGTAGGATTAAAAAGCAACCAAATCACATGTTGATCAAAGTGGAGGGGTTTAAGTTGTTAAAAATTGAAACTTGATTTTAATTAAACAAATAAAAGCAAAACCAAACACCCCATTTTGGGGGTCTGGTCGATCAGGGCAAGCAGGGGGCGACACCCCACTCTCAAACCCTAGAAACTTACTTAAACTCTTAAATTGGAGGTGCAAATCTGGTCCAAAACGAAAATCAAGCATAGATTATTGATCCTCATCACAAGAGGATTACAAGGTATGTAAAATTTGATGAAAACTCTTAACTAGAAATTCTCATGAAATTGGGATAATCTGAAATTATGGTTGCATGTGTATGTTATGATGATTTAGGAACAACTATAGTGTCTAAGGACAAACCCTAGACAAACACAAGCTGAAATCATGTGGAATTTTAGTGGAAACTATGATCACCATTGTAGGTGATTAGTGGGTTATGTGTATATTGATGAACACTAGGAAATAGATTGTTGATCTAGTGTAATTTGGCAATTTTGAAGTGATTTCAGAAAAATTAGAAGTTATCAATCATGTAAAAAGGTTGAATGATGTGAAATTAGGGCTAAATGATAAACTAGAGAGTTGATGTTTAATCATGCAAAAATCTACCCATGAAGTGTTTGTTGAAATGCCTCTATGAAGGCTTAAAACTGAAATTCCAAGTTTAAACGCATAATCATGATGTTTGGTGCATTATGCGAATTATAATTTAAAGAGAGTTCTAAACATATAATAAATTAACTCTATAGGAACGGGCGCAGGAGCGTCAAGCGGACAAGCGGGTGGCGAACCACGTTTGAAGGGCATACTTTGAAGGTACGTAACTTGATTGGTTACATTAAGCGAGTTGTTGATAAGTTTAGTAAATCTTATTGTTGAATTGAAATCTGCGTTGAATTTATATTGATCATCGTTGGAATGTGAATTAATAGACTTAGTATGGTCAGCGAACCAATTGGTAGTCATCATAAGTGGATGGTTCCACAAGGTGAGCCAACGGGTCTATTAGTTGTGAAAAATGTAGTTTTAAACGTTCTAGTAGTCGATAATGGCGATAATAATCACAAAGGCATTAAACCATGAAATTGGTAAGAAATGCGGGTGATAATAAGCCCCGGATGTTGGGCATAAGGCGCCATAGGTTTATTAGTTAAATGGTAGTAAAATGAGTAAGGATAGAATGGGTCGAATAATTACATAATGACATATGGTCTTTCGGTCCGTAAATAAAATTTCCGGTATGATAATCGTAGTAGGCACGCCGGTAATGAATTTACAGACGTATAGGAAAAAGAAGCACCTAAAACGGACTTACGAGTCAAAAGATATGCACATTTGAAGTTGAAAACTGAGTTTTCCGGAGCTGGCAGAAAATGCAGCTCAATAAACATGAGCTGCTGGAAAACCGTTCCTGCCGCGCCACGCGACAGGATCACCGAGACACTCCGCGACACGCGGGGGCCGCCGCGCCACGCGACATATTTAACGAAACCTGCCGCGACACGCGGCAGGGTAACTTCTGAAAAATGTTTGTTTTTCTTATATTTTGATGCTAGGACTTGTTTGTACTATACGAATTGTTGTCAAAACTAATATTTTGGGTGGTTTTGACCTTAGGTAATTTGGTAACTATCCGGATGGCGATCAAGTTAATGTCGAAGAACCGAACACTCATTTTGAATGCTTCCACAATATCTCAACTTTTAATAGACAATGTTTATAGATTGTAAACAATTTGCTTTGAAACTTTTGAATGTGTCAATTAGTCTCTAGTTGACTAAGGGCTTGATACTTTTGAATCTCACTTATGGAAACTATGTCGTAACTTTAGACATCTTTTATATAAAATGGTATGTAATATTATTAAATTCAAGTGAAAAATTTAAGGGTGTTACATAAAAGGATTGGAAGATACTTTTCTAACTTTCTCTCAACTCTTTTACACTCAATGCACTCAAAACTAATAGAACCAGAGCTCGTTCTGATCTTCTACTTATTCCTAGTAAAGTGTTGGTCTGCGATCTGGTTTCTATAAAAAAGAACCGATTTCGGATTAAACATGAACAAACCGTCACGAACCAGTTAACTGGTCGAGTTTGGGTGATTCCTGTTTGATCGGGTGACTTGGGTCTTGGTGGAGTTTCTGTTGTTTAATATGTTGTCAAATCGTCTTGAACAAATCACAAACTTTCAAAACAATCAAGTTCAAAGACGATCAGATTCGCTGGGACGGATTGCCGTCCAATCGGATTGCCATCCGATTGAACTGTAATCAGATCGGATTGCACTTGGACCTCAACACTTAAACAATTTTCAACATGTTCAATGCATAATCAGTTCTAATGGATTGCTATCCGATCGATAGACCATCCGATCGAGTGACAATCCTGCTGTGAACTTGTTCTATGAGAAATGTCTCGCCGAACAGATCGCCATCCGATCGAACGACCGTTCGATCGATCGACTTGAAAGGTAGAGATACTTCTCTATTTTCAAAATGCTACAACGAAAACTTCAAAGCCATCATACACAAACACATCCTTACCAAATGAATGCCAATCCGACCGAATGGCCATCCAATCGGATTACCGTTCGACACTTGGTACCCTTCGCACCGTTTTACGCGCCGTTCTTCGCTTATGCTTATGCTTATGCTATCGTTAACTGTTCAGGCTAATCTCTCAGCGCTCCCTTCAATCCAAGAGAGTGTTTACTTGTTAAGCACGATCTGTGAGTATACTCGATCCCTTTTTGCTTTACGCACTTTTGGGTGTTACATACGTTACTTATTCAAATCACATCGATCACACAACGCAAACACTTTTGTGCGCTAACTGTTACTGCATGTTATACGTGTTACTCGATGAATGCTTGTATGTTATGTTTACACAGTGATTGTTGCCTGACGCCTTAGCAACGATAGTACTATAGTTTGGACTCAGCACCTGTCATGGACAGGGGTTGTTAAGGTTCTTAGTTCACGTGTCACAGTGGTGATATATGTTGCGCATTCTACAACTCGTAGTCATGTCTGTGCATATTTCATTGTCGATAACCTACTAGCTTTCACTTTGCTACATGTTACATGTTGGTTATGCGTAAACAATTTCGAACTCTATTATACTATTAAACTTGTATGCTCACCTTTACACTATGTGTATTGACTTTATTTTAACGTATGTGACATGTGTTTAAGATGCTAGGCTGTTGCTTGCTTTCATGGAAACGAGTAGGAGAGTCTAGAAACAAAGAAAATTTATTTATTTGAATCTGAGTTGTTGGAACATGTTTTGTTTTGAGATACCTATGTCTGTAATAATTGGTTACTTGATGGGTTATGGTATGGGACATAATATTAAGACAAAATTGCAGAAAACAACCTTTATGTTTGCCTCAAACTGCACTTTATACCTTTCACTATGAAATCGGCAAAAACCAACCTTTATGTTCATGTTTTATTACACCCTATAACCTTTAGCACTAACCACGTCAAAAAATTCAGTTAAATGGACTCACATGCCTAGCACATGAGGGTATTTAAGTCTTTTACGTTTACATTAAAACAATATTTATTTTATTAATAAAAAACCCACTTCTTCATCACTATAACCCATTAACCTGCATAAAAACTCCACCGCCACCATGTTCACAAACCACCGCCGCCACCACTGCATCTCCACCATGTTTAGAAACCACCATCTTCATCACGGTTCTGCAAGTGGTAGTGCTAGTATTGGTGCTTGTTTTCTCAGGCATTTCAAAACACCCGTTTCTGATAAGATTTAACTGACCCACCTCTTTAATTTATCCTAAAACCACTTTTAAAAATCAAAAACCAAATTGAATTGATCCAAATTTGAAACAGAACACATGAACAATCACCAATTTGGAATAAAAACAATTGAATTGAAAAAAATATTACCTTTGGATGTCTGAATGAAGTTTTCATGGAGCTTAAATTCTTCTTCACACTGGTATCCCATCTTGAATTGGTTGGATGACTTATAAGTTATAATTAAATATATTGCAGTTTTTTGTTTGTCCAACAAGTTGGAGTTAGTTTTGTCAACATTGGAGGATGCAGTGAACGATGCACCAAAAGCAGCAGAATTTCTTGGGTGATCCATCAATAACAATCACAATTCACAACAAATTGAGCATAAATGAACACTGCAAAGTCAAAAAAATAAACACAACAAAATGATCAAAAGAAAACAATGTATTTAATGAAAAAGGTAGAAAAAACAGAGGAATCAAACCTTTAAAAAGATGGTTTCTTCAGTTCCCCAGTCAATTTCATTCTTTTTACAAACATTAATTGCTACAATTGCGTTAATTGTATGCTTCTTGCTTGCTGATTTTAGTTACAACTATGATTCTTTCTTCTCGTGCGGGTCAGTCCCGAGCCGACTAGAAGAGCAGCGGTACCTTGTCTCTGTGGTGGTGTCGGTTGAGCTATAGAGTAGAGAGAGACAGCAGAGGGTGGCAACATTGTATGGTTTACAACGGTGGTGGGTGAGGGTGGGGATGCAGTGGTGGCAGCGATGGTTTCTGATGATGATGAAGAAGTGGGTTTTTATTTATAAAATAATTATTGTTTTAATTTAAAAGTAAAATACTTAAATGCCCTCATGTGCAAAGCATGTGAGTTCATTTAAGTGAAGTTTTTGACGTGGTTAGTGCTAAAGGTTATAGGGTGTAATAAAACATGAACATAAAGGTTGGTTTTTACCGATTTCATAGTGAAAGGTATAAAGTGCAGTTTGAGGCAAACATAAAGGTTGTTTTTTGCAATTTTGTCTAATATTAACTATCTGGTAATTTAGTTGTTTTGGAATTTCTCTTGACAATCTGTTTCGCTCAGTGTCGCGCCCCGATGTTTCCGTCATCGGTTGGGGTGTGACAGATTATTATCAGAGCCATAACTATAGGGAATTAGGCAAGGCTTGACCTAGTCCGGGTTGATATCTTAGAAACGACCTAGTCTATAGTCTAAGTACCAACAGACCAACTTGTGCATACCCTTTAGGGGTTTTGTACGAGCTTACTCGCTATTCTCGCTCGCACTCGCTGAACACTACATTATCACTACACACTATTTTTGAAAATGAACAAGTGATTAGGTCGAGATTAGGTGTGAAAACCGCAACTCTCGACTGAATCGCTTGTTCGACCCGTATTTTTATCTACAAACAGGAGAATTTGCATTGAATCCGGAGTGAAATCCGTACTTTAACGCAGATTTTCCCCTCTATCTCATCAAAACAGGAACGAAGTTGTTAAGTCAGGGGTGAAACCCGGACCTTGACGGCTTGTTCCATTCTCTATTTTGGTTTTTACAAAACTCTTACCAAAGTCTCGACGGACTCCAACGACTTGAAGTCATACTGTAACTGGAAGCATGCATGCTGGTCGCCCTGATTGAGGCGAGAGCACAGTCCAGAAGGCCAAAGTGTGCACTAAAAGTCCTTGTGAATAGTCGAATCACTTTGGGTAGTCAACGTCTATCAAGCCGTAGACAATCTCTTTTTCAAGCTCGCAATCGCTGATTTTATGTTTTTTTCGATTCTGAGCCCGCAAATGCAGACATTGATATTTGTCGCTTTTATGTGAAATTTTATGTGTTTCAATTTTTGGTGATTTCTACGCTTTTCGTTTTCCGCTCCTCGCTTGGATTGACATACACGACTCGCATTGCACATCTATCTCAAATCGCTAACAAATCGCTACTACGTGTGGATGATCGCATGCTATGTTACTCGCTTATGCTATACTACTCACTATGCTACTCGCTGTGTACTCGCTAATCACAATCGCTATTCTTGAACTCACGGACCGTGAATGATAGGTGATTATGTATGACAGATGTAGGTGAATACGTGCAAAATATAGTTGTCCTCGTGGTTACGATGTGCCTATATGCTTCTATGGTTAAGTGTTTCCTGTGCTTGGTGTGCTTCTGTGATTATGTGCCTACATGAATATGTGTTTATATGCTTGATCGTGTTCCTAAGCTTTAGTATTAAGTATGTTATGAGGAGAGATTCGATTATACAGTGTCTGAGTCCTATGGCGATGTCTGTTGCAGACAATGTCGTCATTTGGATCATTTCACTCCCGATCTGCTCGCCGCAATCATGAAGACAAGCGTATCGCTTCTTTGGTCGCTAAGCAGATAGCGAAAGTTATCCCCCAGATCGTTAGTGAGCTGAATGAAAACGGTAGCAAGTCTTCTGAAGAGTCCCGGACTGATTCGCCTAAAGCCACTTTTAGCTTCAAGCAGTTCAAACCTGCGGCCCAAAAGAATTTACCGGGGAAGATGGACCTACGACCATGTTTCAATGGTTTGATTCAATCGAAGTCACCCTGCGCCAAAGTGGTTGTCCTGATAATCTACGCACTCTTAACGCCACCGGCGTCTTCCAATCTCGAGCTCTAGATTGGTGGACGTCTGAGAGAAACAAGCGCGGAAATGATGCAGCTTACGGGCTGATGTTGGATGAGTTGAAGGACAGCATGATGCAAGAGTTCTGCCCTCCCCACGAGTGCCAAAAGTTGGAGGACGAGTTCTGGCATATCAAACAAAAAGGATGGCGACAATGCTGGTTTAACTGCTCGCTTTAAGCAGCTAAGCATAATCTGTCCAGGCCAAGTTACTACGCCCGAAATCACCATCAAGAAGTATATCCGTGCTCTTCCGGATTGCGTGGTTGATTTCATTCAAGCTTTAAAGATGACAACTATTGAGGAAACCTACCTGCTCGCTGCTGAGATCAACGACAAGCGAGTCAAGTCTGGTTACTTTGATAAGGCCTCCAAGAATCTGCACCAAGTCACCACTGCTCCCACCACTGAGACCGCCACCGCAGTCTTCAAAGTCATCCTGTCGCAAGAGGAAGAATAACAACAACAGTAGCAAAAACAGCGCTGTCACAGCTGCCGCTCCACTATAAGCTGTACCTGCTCAACCGTAACCCCAACACCGCCAAGTAGCGGCACCGGTCACCTATGCACTGCCAACTAAGCGTGCATACACTGGTCCTCACCCGGCTTGCCCTACTTGCACTTACCACCACCCAGTGGGAACCACTTGCAGATACTGTGTGCACTGCAATATGTATGGCCACTTCCCCGCCAACTGCCGTACTGGTCCACGTCAAGCTCCAGCTCCAGCTCAAGGTCTAGCTCCTGGTCAACAAGCCCTACTTCCTGCTCCTCAAGGCCAACAAGCGGCTCCGGCACCCGCGATCCACGCTAGAGCTCGCTTTGTGTGTGGTGATCCCAACCACTTCGCAAACATGTGCCCCAATCAAGTAGTGAAGCAAGAGCCACAACAGCAGCAGCCCCAACAACAGTAGCAGCAGCAGCCAGCAGCCCGCGGACGTGCTTTCAACATCAACGCCTGCCAGGCTCAAGCAGACAACAATGTGGTTAATGGTACGTTCCTTGTGAATGGTATATATGCTTCGTGTTTGTTTGATACCGAAGCCGATAACTATTTTGCATCGTTTGAATTTGAAAAGCTCCTTAATCGTAAGCGCACCCATCTCTCCTCGACGTTCGATGTTGAAGTTGCCACCGGAAGAACCGTCGCTGTCAATTCTGTTCTTCGTGATTGTACTCTCGAACTTAACAATCACGTCTTTCCTATCGATCTTATTCCGATGCAGCTCGGTAGTTTTGGCGTCATAGTAGGCATGGACTTTCTTCATGAAAACCATGCTGAAGTTATTTGTTTCGATAAGATGATTCGATTCTCGCTCGCTAATGGTGATCAACTTTGTGTGTATGGCGAAACTTCTTTGAAAGATCTCAAACTTATGTCATGTACCCAAGCGAGCAAGTATCTCCGCAAGGAATACAAAGCTTTCTTGGCTAACATCGTTGTAGCGGAGAAGGAAATAGAAAAGGTGCTTGTAGTTCGTGATTTTCCTCTTGTCTTCCCTGATGAGCTACCTGGTTTACCTCCGAGTCATGATATCGACTTTCGTATCGACCTCATTCCTGGAGCAAATCCTGTTGCTAGAGATCCTTATCGACTCGCTCCGTCCGAAATGCGTGAACTCTCGAGTCAACTCCAGGAATTACTTGACAAAGGCTTCATTCTCCCTAGCACTTCTCCTTGGGGCGCACCAGTTCTTTTCGTCAAAAAGAAGGGCGGGTCGTTCCGGATGTGCATCGACTATAGGGAGTTGAACAAGCTGACAATCAAGAATCGTTATCCCCTGCCTCGAATCGATGATTTGTTTGATCAGCTGCAAGGTGCTACGTGTTTCTCCAAGATCGATCTACGCTCAGGATATCACCAGTCACACATTCAAGAAGAGGATATACCCAAAACCGCTTTTCGCACTCGTTACGGCCACTATGAGTTCGTTGTTATGCCCGTTGGTTTAACCAACGTACCTGCAGTTTTCATGGATCTGATGAATCGCGTGTGTAAACCTTTCCTCGACCGCTTCGTCATAGTGTTCATCGATGATATCCTGATCTATTCCAAGTCGAAAGCCGAACACGCGCAACATCTACGTTTGCTTCTCAAACTACTCCAAGGGAATCGACTCTACGCCAAGTTCTCCAAGTGTGAATTTTGGCTGGAGGAGGTTCAATTCCTCGGTCACATTGTCAATAGTCAAGGTATTCACGTCGACCCCGCGAAGATCAAAGTTGTTAAGAGTTGGGTTACACCCAACAACCCGTCTGAAGTCCGTTCTTTCCTCGGACTAGCGGGCTAATTCCGCCAATTTATCGAAGGATTCTCTAAAATCGCCGTGCCGCTTACCTCCCTCACGCATAAAGACAAGCCTTTTGTTTGGGGAACTGAACAAGAGACTGCCTTTCGAACTCTCAAGCATATGCTCTGCAATGCTTCCGTTCTCGCTTTACCCGACGGAAATGACAATTTCGTTGTCTACTACGATGCCTCGAAACTTGGTCTTGGTTGTGTTCTCATGCAGCGAGACAAGGTTATCGCTTACGCATCTCGTCAGCTCAAGATCCACGAGAAGAACTACACAACCCACGATCTCGTGCCTGGTACTGTTGTTTTTGCGTTGAAGATTTGGCGACACTACCTGTATGGTACCAAGTGTACGATCTTCACAGATCATAAGAGCCTACAACACATCCTGAACCAAAAGGAACTGAATATGCGCCAACGCTGATGGGTTGAACTTCTCAACGATTACGACTGTGAGATTCGTTATCATCCTGGCAAAGCAAATGTCGTTGCCGATGCCCTCAGCAGACGAAGCTATTTGTATAGCGTTCGTAATATCCAAACCCAACATAATCTCGAAGCTCTTGTCCACGAAGCCCAGCATGCTTGTTTTACCAAACGTACTTTGAAGAAGGAAAGGATTCTAAACGATGGAACCCAGTTAGTGAATAAATCGAATGGGATATTCCATTATCTAGACCGAATTTGGATTCCCAAGCGTACCTACCTACAACAGATCCTGATGGATGAAGCCCACAAGTCTCGATATTCCATTCATCCTGGTGCCGATAAAATGTACCAGGACTTTGGCTACAAGTACTGGTGGCCGGGCATGAAGAAAGATATCGGTCTCTATGTTTCGAAGTGCCTGACTTGCTCGAAAGTTAAGGCCGAGCATCAAAGAACCTCTGGCTTATTCGTCCAACCCGAGATCCCTATGTGGAAATGGGAGAGTACAGCTATGGATTTCATAACGAAACTTCCGCGCACACCATCAAGTCACAACGGCATCTGGGTTGTCGTTGACCAAATCTGCTCATTTTATGCCGATACGAGAAGACTATTAGGTGGAAAAATTAGTCCGAATCTACACCGACGAGATCATTTATCGACATGGGACGCCTCGCGACATCATCTCTGACCGCGATGGTCAGTTTACCTCACATCTATGGGAAACGTTTCAATCTGCTCTCGGTACTACTCTTGATCTAAGTACCGCATTCAATCCCCAAACTGACGGTCAGACTGAAAGAACGATTCGTACCCTTGAAGACATGCTTCGCTCGTGTGTCATAGATTTTGGTGGTAATTGGGACGCATACTTACCTTTAGTCGAATTCTCGTACAATAACAGTTATCATTCTAGCATCCAAATGGCACCATTTAAGGCATTATACGGAAGAAGATGTCGATCGCCTATTGTATGGCACGAGATCGGATACTCGTAAATAACCGGTCTTGAGCTGTTGCAAGAAACGACTGACAAAATCCTCCAAATTCGAGACAATCTGCTGAAAGCTCAGAGTCGACAGAAAAGTTATGCCGATAGACGACGCAAGCCCCTTGAATTTGACGTTGGCGATCACGTACTCCTAAAGGTATCACCTAGGAAGGGTGTGATCAGATTCGGCAAGAAAGGAAAGCTCGCGCCTCGATATGTTGGACCCATTAAGATTTTGGAAAGGATTGACAAGGTGGCCTTCAGACTCGAACTACCGGAGGAACTTAGTAACGTCCACCCGACTTTCCACGTTTCGAACCTCAGAAAGTGTCTGGCCGAGCAGGATTTACAAGTTCCACTGGAGGATCTACAAGTGGACGAAACATTACACTTCGTGGAGAAGCCTGTCGAGATCATGGACAGAGAAACCAAGAAGCTCAGGCGCTCACGCATTCCCATTATGAAAGTTCGCTGGGAAGGCAAACGCGGCGCAGAGTTCACCTGGGAAATCAAAAACGACATGAAGGCGAAGTACCCGCAGTTGTTTGTTACGGCTAAAGCCTAATGTCAGGATGAAATTCCCTTAACTAGGGGAGGCTGTAACACCCCGTGTTCCGAAAGTCAAAGTACAAGTCAAAGTCAAAGGAAGAAAAGATTGCTAATTGCGATCTGTCACTCTTTTCTTAACTATGGATTGTACACCTTGACTTGTAATAGAATCTGTATTTTAATCGCTTTAGTTGTATTATGTGGAGTATCTGTGAATAATCGAGGTTTTATCGCATGTTTTATCGCATTATCGCTTATCGCATTCACCACTCGAATTATACGTTCTGGATATTGTTTTACGTGTGTGTGCTATTTATGTGTTACTTGTGCATGTTTACTTTATGTTTGTGGTGATTAATCGAAACACAATCGCAGCTCTATCGCAATCGCAGCCTAATCACAAACGCTAAACGCAAGTTATTTATGATGATTGTATGTTAGATATAGTATTTGTGTGATCATAGAGCTATCGCATCGCCCAATCGAAACTCACTTAAACGCACTGCAACGCTCAACCCGCGAAATGAAACGTCGAAAACCAACTCGTCGAAGCCACTCGATCGAGTGACCACTCGATCTAATGGCCATCCGATCGGATTGCCATCCGATCGGAGTGCCATCTGATCGGAGTGTCATCCGATCGGAGCCATCCTATCCGACACTTGTGCACTTTCCCTTTTTGGCAACCTATAAATACCCCCGGTCACATCACTTGTGATGTGACATCTCCCTCATTCGACCAGCAGCGTTCCAGACCTTCTTTCTCTCGATTTCTAACGATTCTTGTAAGTTTTCAATTCAAATCTTGTATTTCTATGATCTACACACACTTCTTCATCTTTTTCACCTTTGAATCTTAACTTTTAACCGAGAAATCAACGGATTTGAGGTGTTCTAGGGTGATTTCATCATGGAGTTCTTATGAACTTCAAGTCTTGGCCTCATTCCACCAAGAACAACTCAGATTTGAAAGATTTTCACATGAATAAACAATGTTTTCGCATAGATCTAAACATTTTCAAAGATAAAAGTATTGGAAGATACTTTTCTAACTTTCTTTAATAATTTTCAACATGTTCAATGCATAGTCAGTTCTAACGGATTGCTATCCGATCGATAGACCATCCGATCGAGTGACAATCCTGCTGTGAACTTGTTCTCTGAGAAATGTCTCGCCGAACGGATCGCCATCCGATCGAACGACCGTTCGATCAATCGACCTGAAAGGTAGAGATACTTCTCTGTTTTCAAAATGCTACAACGAAAACTTCAAAGCCATCATACACAAACACATCCTTACCAAATAAATGTCAATCTGACCGAATGGCCATCCGATCGAATGACCATCCGAACGGATTGACATCCGATCAAATGACCATCCAATCGGATTGCCATTCGATCAGATTACCGTTTGACACTTGGTACACATCGCACTATTTTACGCGCCGTTCTTCGCTTATGCTTATGCTATCGTTAACTGTTCAGGCTAATCTCTTAGCGCTCCCTTCAATCCAAGAGAGTGTTTACTTGTTAAGCACGATCTGTGAGTATACTCGATCCCTTTTTGCTTTACGCACTTTTGGGTGTTACATACGTTACTTATTCAAATCATATCGATCACACAACGCAAACACTTTTGTACGCTAACCGTTATTGCATGTTATACGTGTTACTCGATGAATGCTTGTATGTTATGTTTACATAGTGATTGTTGCCTGACGCCTTAGCAACGATAGTACTATAGTTTGGACTCAGCACCTGTCATGGACAGGGGTTGTTAAGGTTCTTACTTCACGTGTCACAGTGGTGATATGTGTTGCGCATTCTACAACTCACAGACATGTCTGTGCATATTTCATTGTCGATAACCTACTAGCTTTCACTTTGCTACATGTTACATGCTGGTTATGCGTAAACAATTTCGAACTCTATTATACTATTAAACTTGTATGCTCACCTTTACACTATGTGCATTGACTTTATTTTAACGTATGTGAGAGGTGTTTGAGATGCTAGGATGTTGCTTTCTTGGAAACGAGTAGGAGAGTCTAGAAACAAAGAAAATTTATTTATTTATTTGAATCTGAGTTGTCGGAACATGTTTTGTTTTGAGATACCTATGTCTGTAATAATTGGTTACTTGATGGGTTATGGTATGGGACATAATATAAACTATCCGGTAATTTAGTTGTTATGGAATTTCTCTTGACAATCTGTTTCACTCAGTGCCGCGCCCCGATGTTTCCGTCATCGGTTGGGGTGTGACAGGAAACTCCCTTACATCAACAACTCTTAACACACAAAAAAATGTGACTGCACAACAATCCAAACTGCTCAAACCTGTTGCAGTTACATTTAACAGTGACATCCTCCTCGCGTATCATAACCTGTGACATTGCAAATCAAAAAACACAGTGTATAATCCAGTGAGCTACTTAAAAGAACATATCGTAAAAATATATAAAAAATAAACAAAAAGCACAATATCACCTCGGAGAACGTAGAGCATGGCTGATCGAGATCCTTAATAAAAACTTAGTGAAATCACCAATATGATCTAATCTGACACTAGTACAACGATGAATTGCATGTTGAATCTCAAGTTGAACATCAAAAAATATAGTTCTAGTGAATATCTGAGCTACTTGCCTCTCAAGAACAAAATTATTCCACAGGTCAGGCTTGGTATACCGAGTGTCATGATCGTTTTTTCGATGCTCGTGTCTTTAGGCTTCGATAGCTGTATCGAAGTGGCTAAGAAATTCAACCAAAGTGCACTTTGGATTACTAATATTTCCAAAGAAGTGATTCTCGCTTTTGGATCCAGATGAGGTCCGCATAAGTCAGAACATTTCTTCTTCATGATAATAAGCTGGAATCCATGATTCTCGGAGCCCGTATATATATGTCAACCATTCATGGTCAGTTAAACTAAAATCATTTAAGATAGCTGCCCATTCAGTCTCAAACGCTTCAGGCAATAAAGAATCAGTCCAAACAATTGCAAACAATCTTTTCCTGAAATCGGTATTTGAACATAGGGTAGCCCCAACCTGTGCAACAAATTCCATGTAGGGTAAAAAAATTAAATACCACAAGAAACACATCTAAAAAAACTCACATAAAAAAACAGACCTTTGTAGTAAGTTTATTCATTATGTGCCACATACATAACCGGTGCCTCGACTCAGGCCAAACATCTGCAGTAGCCCTTATCATCACAGGCTTTTGGTCAGTGACGATTACGCGGGGCGCGTACCCATATGTGTCCTTAAACACCTTAAGTAACCAACTATACGTCTCAGCCGTTTCAGAACCAAGAATGGCAGCACCAAGTGTGGCATTCCTATTCTGATTATCAATCCCAGTAAAAGGGACAAACATCATGTTATACCTACAAGTAAAAACATGGTACAATAAAAAAACATAGCACAACAATTCAGATAGATTTATAACACTAAAGTGATAAAACACAATGCATCTAGAAGTATGAATCACGTCGTTACTTATTCCGCTTGTATGTAGCATCAAATGATACAACGTCTCCAAACATATAAAAATTCCTCATCATGTCCTCGTTAGCCCAGAAAATACACACCTTCGTCCGTCGTTTGATATTTGCAAGAAAAAATTGGTTAAAACTCTTTTTTCCTGGTTAGTCGCTTGACAAACATTTCAGCATCAAACTCTCCGATGAACAAATTTAATTCTTTTTGAAATTGTTGAAATCAACTTTGGTCGCACCAAATTAATCGAACCCGCCACACACCTCCTACATAATATTAAATGCTCGAACATGACCAATGTTAAGCTTTGACATCTTATTTATCATATCTTCGTGCGCACGATTAACCCCTCGGTTTCCTTGAGTAAGTGTAAATCTTCTTCGTGCACGAAATCATGGTTGTGCGCCCCTATGAAATGATATAGCTCATACTTCTTAGCATCATTCAGCTTTATTCTGATCATCGCTTGGCACCCAGTCCTTTTGGATGGTACCCTACGTACCCACCTGTCAGAAGGCTCTACGACTAAAGTATCCACCGGTCGAACCACTTTATGGCCCTTTTTTGAATACACAAAATACTTATTTATTATAATACCATGATTTTCATGTTGTGTGGCCTTACTAACTGTCCAAGCTCCAGCATCTGCATAAGCTTTGTAAAAGTTATACGCAACGTCAACTGTGTCAAATAACATGCCCTCTGCTGGAATCAGCGAAGAATATGAAGTTAGAATATATGTCTTTGTTCCCGAATTGGGAGAAACATGTTCCACGCCCCGTGGTTGGTAATTGGGAACATCTACAAACACGACAAAAATATATACACATCATTAACGTAGGCTAAAGGTTTACCACACACAAAAAACTAATCTATAAAAAAATAGTGAAGCTTAAAACACATTGGATCTAAAAAAAAGAATATAACATAAACTGACATAAAACACAAAGCTGTTTTTTAAACACTTAAACACACTGATCTCATGCAAAAAGATAATAAAACATAAACATGTTCCCCAACATTACAACCCATTGTATTATCTTAAAACAATGACCTTTGATCTAAAAAGAAATAAAACATAAACTGACATAAAACACAAAGTTGTTTTTTAAACACTTAAACACAACTGATCTCCTACAAAAAGATATTAAAACACTAACACGTTCACCAAACATTACAACCCATTGTATTATCTTAAAACAATGAGCATAAAACACATCGTAATAAAACACAACAAAAAACGTGTTGTTCAACATGCAAAATTAAAAAAAAAACATATTAAACACACGTGATACCTATATTCAGTTACTATACCCCATGTTGATCTTGATAGCTGATCATACTGATCATGATAACTATTATGAACTTTCTAAAACACATCTCAAACACAATTTTGTAACACCTACATGATAAAACATGATAACTAGTAAACGTTAAACTAAAATACAAAATGAAAAGTTGTAACACAACAACCAACATCTAAAAAATACTAAGTTACACTATACAAACATCATTTATACGATGGGATCCATAAAAAATTGAGTTTAACATCCTATGTGTTAAAACACAACATCAAGAACATGCTGGTGATTCCAACAAAAAATTAAGGATCGATACACACAACTGATAATAATAAACAGAGAAAGAACTGTATTTACCATCTCCGCAATCAACAATTGCGTTTGAAGCCATCACTTTTTCTCACGTAAAAATGATTTGCGATGAAGAACTTGATGAAGATTGTGTAAAACGTATGTGCAGATGATTGATATTTACGTGTATATGGAATTCGTAACCACAATTCAGAAATCATGGAGAAATACAGTTTCCATAATCTCCTGAACAGTTAGTTAATGAAATATAAGTTCCAAAAATAAAATAAATGTTATATTACACAAGTGCCTTTTAGTTAAAACCCCTCCATGCCACATGTCACCTCATTATTACTTCCTACACTTTGTCGGAAACTTAGGCTTTATAGCCAACTCCCACTCTGGTTTCTTATTGATTTTTTTTGTTGTTTTATGTGATGATTAGAAGAAAATAAAGATGTATAAGGGTTTGATCTTTTATGTTTTTTGGATATTTTTTTTGGTTGTTCTAGACTTGTTGTTAAATGAGTTTATTGTTTTGTTTATAGCTTTGTTTGTTTAAACGATTAGTTACAAGTAATCAACATTTAATACTAATGTTTGACAATAAAATTGAAAATTATGGACTATGGTTGAACATGATTGTTTATTTTGTTTAGTGTTTTATGAAATTATGTGGCGATTTATATGTGATATGAACCATAAGTAAGAATGTAATGAACTTATGGAGTGTTTAGTATCTCTAGATGATGTTTTGGATAAATTTCAAAAAAAATGAAAACCTGTATGGCACAATTTTAAATCCGTTTGTAATGACGTTTGACGTGTTTTTGATGATTATATAAATTTTCATTTGATGTTCTTTTGTCTTACATGACCCGACCCGACCCGATCCGACTTGCTATGAATCGATTTTTTATATAGCTAAAGACCTAAAATCTTAAAAAATATTCTGCACTCTCGGGAAGAAATTTCTGGGCCCGCTACTGTCGGTATCTCGTAGAGAACCGTTGTAATCTTTGTTTGGTTATCGGGTATTTCGATCCAGTTTAAAGCTCATTGCCATTATTAAGTATCTAATGTTGTGCGGCTATGACAACGATTAAGATAAAGATGGCAAAAAGAGAAGAGCCACATCGTGTAGAGGCGCTGATTGGTTAACGTTATTGATTGATCAGTTTAACTGTTCTTAATAGGAAAATTAAGAAAGCCTCACATTGGATTTGCTTTTGATTGTTCATAATTTGTAAGCCTAGTTGGCTTTATAAACTATGTTTTGTATTATTTATTAAAGTTAGAGTTAAATGTCATTTTAGTCCCTATGGTTTGGGTCATTTTGCCAGTTTAGTCCAAAGGTTTCATTTTTCGCCTGTGGGTCCAAAAAGGTTTGATCGTCGTCATTTTAGTCCACTGGGTTAACTTCATCCATTTTTTCTATTAACGAGAAGGGCAATTCGGTCATTTTATATGTAATTCTATTAACTAGAAGGGCAGTTTGGTCTTATAAAATCACCAGATTTCCCTTCTCGTTAACATAAATAATGGATGAAGTTAACACAGTGGACAAAAATGGCAACGGTGAAACTTTTTTGGACCCACAGGCGGAAAATGAAACCTTTGGACTAAATTTGCAAAATGACCCAAATCACAGGGTCTAAAATGACATTTAACTCTTAAAGTTAATAGGATTTAGTTTTTATTATATTTGTAGCTTTAAATCATTTTCTTGATAAATGCATAAATTTATTAATTATGCTATTTGATTTATAACTAGAATTAGCACCTGCCGCAATGTGGCGACAGGGTTCTTACAACGTCACGATGGGGTTATTACAACATCAATATCGTATGTAACAACTTGACATCATACATGAGCCAGATCCACACAGTTGGCATGTGTTGGGACTGAGCCCTACCAAAGGAACAGTTGTTTAAAGCCAAAACTGGATCAGATCAGTGGATCCAGAATAAGTAGATGTTTGTGTTAAATATTTCCCCTTGGAAGTGGCCCTAACAACTGATGACCTCCATCCACTGACCGTCTACAACAACTGCTGGTCTTCAACAACTGATCAAGACTAAAGACTGATTGAAGGCTAAACACTGATGCTCAATCTACTGATATGGGTCAAGCACTGCTGAAGATATAAAGTACTACTGGAGTCACAACAGTGGAAGGAGAAGCAGTAGTTTAGTTTCCTTTCTTGTAATGTATTGTAATCAGTAGATAGGAAACAGTGTTTGTAATAGATTAGTGGTTGTAGGTTGTTAGGAGGTTAGATGTCCCCTTTCATGGTGACGTCAGCAAAGATGCCACAGTGGTTTGCTCGTGCCTATAAATAGAATAGTACCATGTACTGTTCTATTAGCTCTTTCATCACTTGTCATCCTCTACGAACAAACTCTGTGAGCTTAGGCTAAGGGGGAGATTGTAATACATGCATACATTTGTAATTGAAGATTGAAATAAATTTAATCATTCAGTTCAAAGTTAAACATGTGTGTTGAAAGCAATTCTTCTGTTTGATTGTGTGTGAAAGTTTGTTTCCATTTTAATTCCGCTGCAATTACTTAATCATCTTCTTAATTCTCAAACAAAAACACAATCATAAGAAACTCAGATCCTAACAATTGGTATCAGAGTTATGATCATTTTATTGACATAACTGCTGGTGGAAACTTCAACTCTGATCCTCACTCATCCAGTTATGCTTTCACAGCAAATGGAGAAAGCCAGATCTCTGACAATCTATGCTTTGAACTCAATGACCTTCAGCATTTTGATCCAACTGACTTAGAAGAAATGGACACTTTACATCAATTGGCATTGCTGAGTGTTAGAACCAGCAAATTTTACAAAAGGACAGGGAGAAAATTCCCAGGGTTGCATGGGAATCTAAAAGTAGGGTTGGATAAGTCAAAAATTAAATGTTACAAGTGCATCATGTTAGGTCATTTTGCTAGGGAATGTTGGAGTCAAACAACTGGACCAATCATCACTCACCCTAGTCCAAGACCACAAAATAACCAAAGCACTATGCAATATACCGATTATACCCCTGTTGTCCATGTAAACACTGCTCATTATGCAAACCCTGGAACCCCTGTTCCTGTGCAATATGTCCAAACCACTATCCCACAAATTCAGTATGTCCAAGCTCCTGTCCCTCAGGTTCAAGTGCAACCAGTTGCACCTCAATAAGCTACACCAGCGGTGGTTCAACCAGATCAGCAAAGCTTTTTCACCCAAGGCTTTGTTAACTGGAGCAGCTTACCTGAAGAGCTAGGTGACGAAAGTTTTGCACTCTATGCTACTAATGATGCTTCTAATGATGAATTTTGTTTTATGGCATTAGAGTCAATACCAGAAGGGCTGGAAACTGAAGAAGGACAGTCAAATGCTGAAACAGTGGATGAAATTGCTGAAGCAGTGGTTACTGTTGTTGCTGGTGAAATACTGTTGGGAGTAAGTTCAGAACCCCTGTTGGAACCACTGTTGACCCCTGGTCTGAAGACGAAGAAAAGAAACATGGTGAAAAGGAAGAGAAGGTAGCAGATGAGAAAGAGCATGTTTGTGATTGTGCCATGATGGCTGCAGCTAAGGTATCATCTCAGGTTCTTAAAAACCTTTGTTCAGACCAATGCATCAGCATCATAGCATTGGCTAACATTAAAGAGGTGAATGAAAACCTTAGGGATAGAGTGTTAAATGATGAAGTTCAATTTGAAAAGTCTTTAAAAGAACTAAAAATCAAATTGGCTGAAAAGGATAATGAAATCTGCAGTCTCAAACAAGAGCAAAGCATAACCAAGGACCAACTCCAAACAATGATAGAAAAATATCAAAGTTGCAAAAAGGAGTTGGAAGCCACCCAAATCACTTGTGAAAATGGGTGAAATCCTGCAAAGGTTATGAAATTATGCTTGAAAAACAACTTGAAAGCAATATAAAATTTGGCATATGGTTTAGAAAAAATGACCAAGTTGAAAACACTGCTGCAAGTCAGGCTGGTTCTGTTGAAATCATACCCAAAAACAAGGATGGCCAAGAAATTAAAATCACTGATAAACTTGGTAACAAAATCACTTTGGAAAGATCTGTGGGGTCCTCAACTTTTGAGGAAATTGAGAAATACCAATTTAAACCCATATGGTCTGATGAGTGTGACATCCTTGAAAACTTCAAACCCATGGACTTCACAACTATAGATGGTGTAAAAGCTCCAAATGCAAAGGTCATTCCTCTTAAGGACATCCCAACAATGTTCAAAACTCTGTTGCAAAGGAGTCTGAAAAGAGGAAGAAAAGAGAAAAGATTAAAAACCTGTTTTGTGAAAAGAAAAATCACCTGACCAAGGATTGTTTTCATTTAAAAGCCTATGATCTTAACAAAACAAGTACTGTTGTACCTTCACAGAGCTGCACCATCTGTGGTAAAACCAACCATTCTACTCAGCAGTGTATGTACTTGAAATCCTTTGAGGTCAAAAAGGAAGAGTACATGTCAAAAACACCCATGAGTTCATCAAAATCATAAGTCAAACAACAACTACTCTTTGTGCCAGTTCAAACAGTTGTTACAAAACAGCTGAACCAAACCTCTGTCAAAAGAGAAGTTCAGGTGACTGATGCACCCCCTGCTAACCAATACCAAAGAGGTAAAGGTCAACCACCATACCCAAGGGTCCCACATGTTTATGAGGTGTACAAAAAGCCTTCTAAACCAAGAGTGAACAGGCATCCCTTTGGGTACCCACATCTGATAGGGCAAGACCCCCAACAGTGGTTAGAGAAAAACAGTTCCAAAATTGTCCAAACCCCTGAGCTAACCACTGTCCATCCACCTGAACTTAACACAGACACTGTTGAGACCCCATCCAAAGCCTTATTGGCTTTGGAGAATGAACTAACCTTTTACTTGATGTGCAGGGAACTTCTGCATGCTTAGATAGTCTTTGGTATGTAGATAGTGGAGACTCCAGGCACATGGCTGGATGTAGAGCCCTACTCAAATATTTCAAAACTCATGGAGGGGGTGATATATCCTTTGGTAATAATAGTAAAGGGAAGGTTATGGGGTCTGGTACAGTACAGTCTGGTAATGTTTAGTTTGAACATGTTAATCTAATAGACAATCTAAAATTCAACCTCCTTAGTGTCTCATAAATGAGTGATAAGGGCTATGGCTCATTCTTCACTAAGGATTGTTGGACCAGAAATGGTTAAAAAGATTGAAGAAATAATAAAAACTGGAAAAACTCAACTTGTTGCTCAAAGGAGTGACAATGTTTATGTGGTTGGTTTGTTAAAAGAGAGCCCCAGGACTGATGCCTGTCTGTTCTCAGCTGCCTCTAACAAAGAGACATAACTTTGGCACAGGAGATTGGGGCACACAAATCTCAAGACAATCACTGCTTTGTCAAACAGGGGTTAGTAAGAGGTCTTCCTCAAAAACTGTTCACCTGTCCTGAGCATTGTGTTTCCTTCTTAAAAGGAAAACAACATAAAAGCTCATTTAAGTCCATTGAAGAGTCCAAAACAACCAAGTGTTTGCAAATGCTGCACATGGATCTGTTTGGCCCAGTAAAAGTCATGAGTCTTAAAAAGAAAAGATATTGTTTGGTGATTGTAGATGACTTTTCTAGGTTTACATGGACTTATTTCTTACATTCCAAAGATGAGACTGCAGGCATTTTGCAAGACTTTGTTAAACAGGTTGAAAAGCAGTTTGACTTGCCAGTATAAGTCTTCAGGAGTGACAATGGCACAGAGTTCATAAATAGGGAGTTGGATAAGTTTTGTGTGTCAAAAGGAATTGTAAGGCAGTACAACATTCCAAGGACACCAGAACAAAATGGGGTTATTGAGAGAAAGAACATGACTTTGATTGAGGCTGCTAGAACCATGCTTGCTGATTCAGGTTTGCCATTAACTTTCTGGGCAGAGGCAGTAAACACTGCTTGCTATGTCCATAACAGAGTTTTAATCAACCCAGGCATCAAAAGACTGCATATGAACTGCTATATAAAATCAAACCACTGATCTCATACTTTAAAGTATTTGGCTGCCCATGCTTTATGTTAAATTTAAAAGACTCAATTTCAAAATTTACACCCAAAGTAGACAGTGGATATCATTTGGGATACTCAACCACTACTAAGGCCTACAAAGTGTTTAACACAAGGACCAAAACAGTGGAAGAGACTTTGAATGTGAAGTTCAATGAACTTTCTTCAATGAAAATCCCTTCAAACCCTGCAGAATTGTTTGATCTTGATAAATTTACATTTGAAAATGTTTCTGTCAAGACTAACAGTTCAGGTCCATCACAAAATCCTCCATCAGACTATGGATATGGAGTCATCATTCCACAACAAAAGTCTGCATCAAATGGTAAAGCAGCAGATGTTCAAAACAGCTGTCAAAGCTCAACCACTACTACCTCAACAGTTGTTGACCAAAGTAGCCCATTAACACCTGCTTCCACATCATCAAACACTATTGATAAAAGTCCTCAAACAGTGGATAAAAGTCAACATGTGTCAACACCACTACCTCCTATTCCTCCACCTCCATTTGAAGCCACTGCTGGATCATTAAAGTCACCAACAGTGGTTAGCTCAGATGATTCACATCTGCAGCCCTCACCATTTAATGCCATTATTCCATACAAAGGAGATCTAATATTCTTGAAGTCTCATCCACCAGACCAAATCATTGGCAAGATCAGTGAAGGGGTGCTCATAAGAAGTCAATCCCAAAACATCTGTCTTTTTGCTAGTTTTCTATCACTCCATCAGCCAGTCAAGTACCAAGAGGCACTGAAAGACAACAGTTGGGTAGAGGCCATGCAAGAGGAGCTCCAACAGTTCAGAAGACAACAAGTATGGGAGCTTGTACCACTGCCAGAGGGTGTAAGTCCTATTGGCATAAAGTGGGTCTTCAAAAACAAAACTGATGAAAGGGGCATTGTTGTCAAGAATAAAGCAAGGCTAGTGGTTCAAGGTTTCAGACAGGAAGAGGGCATTGATTATGATGAAACTTTTGCCCCTATAGCAAGATTGGAAGCTATTAGACTGTTCCTGGCCTTTGCTGTCAACCACAACATAAAGGTGTTTCAAATGGATATCAAATGTGCATTCCTCTATGGTAAGATTCAAGAAGAGGTATATGTTTGTCAACCTCCAGGCTTTGAGGATCCATTTAATCCAAATCATGTGTACAAGCTAAATAAAGCTTTGTATGGCTTGAAACAAGCACCAAGAGCCTCGTATGAAACTCTCTCCACCTTTCTTCTTTCCATTGGTTTCACAAGAGGTAAAATAGACAAAACACTGTTTTTAAAATGGAGAGGGAAAGACTTGATGATTGTCCAGATTTATGTGGATGATATCATTTTTGGAAGCACATGTACTAAAATGTGTGAAGAGTTCAGACAACTCATGACAGCTGAGTTTGAGATGAGTGCAATGGGTGAACTCCAGAGCTTTCTTGCTCTCCAAGTAAGGCAACTGCAAAATGGTACTTTCATCCATCAAGGAAAATATGCCAAAGAACTTTTAAAGAAATATGAGATGGATGATTATAAACCATGCAGTACACCCATTGCAACCACAAAAATAGTCATGTGTGATGAAAAGGATGATTTGGTTGATCAAACTCTTTATAGAAGCATGATTGGGTCTTTATTGTACCTAACTGCATCTAGGCCAGACATCATGTTTGCAACATGTGTTTGTGCAAGATCCCAATCAGCCCCCGGAAAGTCTGACCTTATTGTTGTAAAAATGATATTCAGATACCTCAAAGGTGCTCTCACACTTGGTATCTGGTATCCAGCTAATGGAAATATCAAGCTTTCAGGTTTCTCAGATAGTGACTTTGCTGGATGCAATAAAACAAGGAAGTCCACTTCAGGAGGGTGCCAATTCCTAGGCAGTTGCTTAGTGTCTTGGCAAAAAGCAAAAAGCAAGCAGTTGTTTCAGCATCCACTGCTGAGGCAGAGTATATAGCTGCTGCAAGCTGTACAGCCCAACTGTTATGGCTTCAAAATCAGTTGCTGGATTTTGGTATCACTGCCCTAAAGACACCACTCATGTTGGACAGTCAGGCAGCAGAAAATATCATCAAAAATCCAGTTTCTCATTCAACCACCAAGCACATTGATATCAGACATCACTTTGTGAGGGATTGCTATGAAAAAGGTTTGATTTATCTGCATCATGTTCCAACTAAGAATCAGCTGGCAGATGTGCTAACAAAAGCATTAGACACATCTACCTTTGAAAGCTTGATCTCTAGGATTGGCATGTTGAACATGGAATAACAGGAAAAATCCTGTTTTTCTATGAATAAAAGCATTAAAATGTTTTCAGAAAATCAAAAATCCATCCTTAAAAATAGTTAAAAATGAAATTTTCATTAATCCTTAAAAGTCTGCCATAACCACTGTTTTTGGTTCAAACATCTATTCTGTTAAAAGCTGTCCACAGCTGAAAGTCAATCTTTGTTCTTTCATTTCCTTGGTAATCACTATTGATTAAACATCAGTGTTTTTATCCATTGATGGGCTATCCACTGATAGTTAAAATCACCCACTGTTTTCATTATAACCGTTGCAACCACTGATCTTGCTCCATCAGTGGTTTCCTAAAGCAACTGTCTTCCATTTTCATCAGAGGTTGGCACGTGGACAGTACATAGCGGTCAGATCTTTTGTAACCGCTGCCATGTCAGCATACACTTTTTCCCCTATATAACCCTGTTCAAAACCCTCAAACAGGGTTTTTACTGTCGAATCGAATTCAAAATTTCTTTCTCAAAGCAGTTACCATCCATTTCTCTCAAAACCATTCACCCCTTCATCTTCTTCTTCCTCTCGCAATCATACTCAATTCACCATGGCTCTTCCATTCAAAGCTCCTCACAATTACTTGGGTCTACTTACAAAACCAAGTCACACCACCACCTTCGACTCCATAATAGACGCCATTTCGTCCTCAAAGTACAAAACTTTGTTGACTTATGATGCTACAGTCTACCTGGCAACCCAGCAAGAATTTTGGAAAAATGCTAAACTTGAATCTAAAGATAAAAAGCCCTTAGCCATTAATTCTTCGATAAAGGGTGTTCCAGTCACAATAACACCTCAAACAATTTCAGAGGTATTTGAACTCGATGATCTTCAAGGTAAAACATCTTTTCCTAAAACAGAGTATCAAACAGACTTTCTTGAGAGAGGGTATGAAGAGGAAATGAAAAAGGACATCTTACAAAAAGGCAGTTTTCCTCCTGCAACAAGGTTTTGTTTCATACCCTCCTCATGTGTGTGTCAAATAAAACCACTGCTTTCAATGAAATTCCATTGAAGATCCAATACCTGGGTTATGCTATATTGCACAAAGAAAATTATAACTATTCCCAGGAGATCTTCAATGATCTTGTTAAAAATGTTAATAAAAAACCATTTTTGTTATTTCCAAGGATTTTAAGTTACTATTTTCAAAGGATAATGCTCATGTGCTTATCCAAGGAGAACCTTGTCAAATAAACAGCCTAACTTCTAAAACATTTACAAGGCTGTCAAAACCTTCCAAAACACAAGCAGAGGTTCCTAAGCAGACTTTAGCAGTAACCACTGCTCCTCAGGCACCTACTGTTGAGCCCACTGCTCAAGGTGATCACAGCAGCAAAAAAACTGCTGTGAAACCCACACCTAAACCCACTAAAAAGCC
This sequence comes from Helianthus tuberosus, assembly GCA_030545235.1. Classification (NCBI taxonomy): domain Eukaryota; kingdom Viridiplantae; phylum Streptophyta; class Magnoliopsida; order Asterales; family Asteraceae; genus Helianthus; species Helianthus tuberosus. The sequence continues at coordinate 59,698,006 of CM060437.1, read as the reverse complement.
CAAACAGAAAAAGTCTCAAAAGCCCCCCCAAACCCACTAAAAAGACAACTCTGGAAGATGAGATCCCAAAGCAACTGCCAGTGACAACACAAAAGTAGGGGTGTAAACGAGCCGGGCCGAGCCCGAGCTCGACCAGGCTTGAGCTCGGCTCGTTAGGTTTTTATGAAGCTCGAGCTCGAGCTCGGCTCGGTTCGAGCCTACTTCTTTGAGCTCGAGCTCGAACTAATTTGAGAACAACCTTAAACGAGCTAAAACTTGGCTCGAGCTCACTTCAACATCGCTAAAACGAGCCAAAGCTCGGCTCTAGCTCGGCTTATCAATGTTATCGTCATTATTAATTTAACATATATAAAAAATTAAATTTTGTATGGGCTCGTTTAGGCTCGCGAGCCTAAACAAGCTTTGAATTTCAGGCTTGAGCTCGGGCTCGATAACAAAATGAGCTCTACTTCAAGCTCGAGCTCGGGCTCGGGCTCATTAAGGCTCGGCTCGTTCGAGCTTTTAACCGAGCCGATCACGAGTAGCTCTCGAGCCTCTGGGCTTGTTTACACCCCTACATAAAAGTCACCAATAACCACTGCTGCTACTTCCTCACAGTAGTTGGAAGAAAGATCTCAACCTGAGCCTCAAACTCCTCCTGCTTCTTCTAAAAAAGAACAGGTTGTAAGAAAAGGGACACCAAATTATGATGCTCTGGAATCACTTGATTCCATCATCCACAGCCCACTGCCCGGGGAAAATTCTCTTTCCACCCCTATCCTCACTGCACAAATTCCACCAACCATATTACCCCTATTGGATGCAGTTGATCTGGCCCAGATACAAATCAATTCATCTCAATCACCTGTTAATGAGATTATGCCACAGAAAGTGACTGAGTCTGGTGTTTCAATCTCTGCTAGCCCACCAATAGTTGAGGAGGTTACACTGCAGGAAGTACAAGTACTTCATGTCAGTAGTTCAAGTGGAGCAGCTACTACAAGTGTTGAACCCACTGGTTTACACTTGGACAACAGTTTCATAAGTGAGACTCCCTTGAAGGGAATTTCTTCATTGGGAACCAGGGTGTTTCTAGCATTCACTGGTTCACTAAAACTGGTTACCCCTACAGAAGAAAGAAGTCCCCAGTACCAAGAAAAAGGGGCATCAGTGGATGACTTTTGGAACTCTTTCTCTAAGTCAACTGCTGATACAGCCACTGCCAGTGGGAAATTAGATGATCCCATTAACTTGGGTGATGGTTTAATGTACAAGGAATTGACGGAGAGGGTTGACAAATTGGACACATCTGTTGCAGATATTAAGTCAATGCTGCAACAATTGTTACAAGCAAAAAAGGCAACACCCACTGCTGCACCAGCTGCAACATCTGCTCCATCATCTGCTCCTACTCCCACTGAGCTTTGGAGTCTATTTCAACCTCTGCTTCACCAACAAAGAGCATATACTGATCAGCAAGATGAAATACAAGTTCAAAAGATCAGAAATATGATGGAAGCTAGGTTCATGGATACACAAGCAGACATAAAGGCAATCAAGGCCTACTTGCTGAAAACCACTGGTTCTGATCCTCCTCCTATATTTTTTGTTGATAATCCTCCACCAGCTGATGCTAAAAAGGGGGAGAAAATGAAGCAGTTAACGAAAAGGGGATATGAAGATGGTCTGTACATTGCACCAGATAAATCTAGTATGCTTGCAGACATCCCTAAACCAGATGGTTCCAAAAAGGTTGATGTGACCTTAAATGCCATTGCTGATGAAAAAGCTAGGGTGAAAAAGGATAGGGAGGCAAAGGGTAAATCAAGGTTTGAACAGGAGAAGAAAGTTTATATGGAGATGGAAGAGCAGGGTATTTCTGAGCCCATGGATGAAGAAAGTCCTAAGCCAAAAAGAAAACAGCCCACTAGAAAAGTGTGGCAACCCAAATCTACACCTTCCAGAACCACAAAACACACTCCCAAACCTCCTAAAAGCTCCTCACATCAAACAACCAAACCATCAAATGTTAAAACACTTGTAGTATCAACTGCTGTTGGTACTTCAGTGGTTTCAACAGATGTTAATCCAACAACCACCACCACCACTTCAACACACACTCAATACACTGCCTTACCAAAAATCACATCACCACCAAAAACATTATCATTACCACCAACACCACCTGCCAAAAAGCAAAAGACATCAGGTGATACATCATCTGTTGTAATGACAACAGTGGTTGAAACACCAGTTGTTTTAACAGCTGTTAGTCAACCATCTACCACTCAAATCACCACCACTCAACCCACCAAAACACCACCAACCTCTCCTAAACCAAAAAGGAGAAGGATAATACTTGATGATGACTCTTCACCACCTCCAACATCTTCAAAACCACTGACCCTTATTACCATTACAAACCCTGTTCCACTCTCTTCAGCACAAGCCTTTAATCCAAACACTGCCATTACTCCTACAGGTGTCCAATATCCATTAGACCTTCCAGCAGTTAGAGAGGAGATCAAATCCTTCTACTCTGAGGATGGCCCTGCTAAAAGGAGTTTGCCATCTCTTCAAGGATATCCTAGGCCTAACAATATTGAAGAATATTTGAAGTTAAAGGCTCAACAAGCAGAGGATATCTCTAAAAGAAATTCATAGGGAAAATCTGACAAGGAGATCCAAAGATACTATCAATACTTGTTAACTCAAGTCAGTACTTTGGAGAGGTTTGCAAAAGATCTTTGTCAGAAACTATCAGAAAGAGATGATGAAAGCCTGAGAAAAGATTACCTTGCTCACATCATGGCATTCAAGAAATACAAGGCAGATAAAGCTCAATACAAAGAATGGACCCTTGGTGAGCTCAAAGAGGAGTTAGAAAGAATTGAAAAGATAAACAAAGAAAAAATAAAACACACTCCTCTTGTTTGGTCAAAGTACAAGAAAAATGTACCTGAAAAGGCTTTACAACTGAAGAGAATGAAAGAAGAGCTCATTGCTGCTGATTATGGGTCAAGGAATCAGGTTACTAGGTGGAAAAAAGATAAAGTTTTGGCCACATACAAAAGTTTAGAAGAGTTGAGAAAAAGGGATCCAAGTGTTCCCCAAAATCTTGTTTACCCTGAAGCAGTGGTTCCAACTAAACCACAAAAGCTACAGATCAGGAGATCTACTGCTCCACCTGCTGCCATCCTTTATCAAAGAAGGAAACAAAAGCAGATGGACGCAGAAACAACAGAAGATGTAGCAGCAGGGGATTACATTTTAAAAATGGTCCTACAGCAAATGATTGCAAATAATCATGAACTGACACAAGATACAAACACTGTTGCTCAAAGTGTTATAACCAGGCCACAATCTCCAAACTCATCTTCAATAAAAACTCTCCCAAGAAACCCACTGGATTCAAAAATACTAAAGTGGAAATCTGACAAACAGACCCACGTATTGACTCTGATCAAATCCAGTGGTGAGGTGAAGAAAATATCAAGGGAACAAGCACTGGGCCTGGGTGTTGAAGATCTGCAAGATCTCCTTGATCTTACATTGTGCAGGGATGAGGATGACACAGATTCCTTGGACTTTGAATTACAATTCAAAGGGGAAGTCAGGGAATTATTGGTGAGGCAATAAAGATCCACAATAATGAAGGGTTTTGGCATCATCTGTTCCAGGGGGAAATTGTTGGGATTGAACCCTACCAAAGGAACAGTTGATTAAAGCCAAAACTGGATCAGATCAGTGGATCCAGAATAAGCAGATGTTTGTGTTAAATCTTTCCCCTTGGAAGTGGCCCTAACAACTGATGACCTCCATCCACTGACCGTCTACAACAACTGCTGGTCTTCAACAACTAATCAAGACTAAAGACTGATTGAAGGCTAAACACTGATGCACAATCTACTGATATGGGTCAAGCACTGTTGAAGATATAAAGTACTGCTGGAGTCACAACAGTGGAAGGAGAAGCAGTAGTTTAGTTTCCTTTCTTGTAATGTATTGTAATCAGTAGTTAGGAAATAATGTTTGTAATAGATCAGTGGTTGTAGGTTGTTAGGAGGTTAGATGTCACTTTCATGGTGACGTCAGTAAAGATGCCACAGTGGTTTGCTCGTGCCTATAAATAGAACAGTACCTTGTACTGTTCTATTAGCTCTTTCATCACTTGTCATCCTGTACGAACAAACTCTGTGAGCTCAGGCTGAGGGGGAGATTGTCATACATGCATGCATTTGTAATTGAAGATTGAAATAAATCTAATCATTCGGTTCAAAGTTAAACATGTGTGTTGAAAGAAATTCTTCTATTTGATTGTGTGTGAAAGTTTGTTTCCATTTTAATTCCACTGGAATTACTTAATCATCTTCTTAATTCTCAAACAAAAACACAATCATAAGAAACTTAGATCCTAACAGCATGGTTTAGTTAACAACTTAACATAATACATGAGCTAGATCCACACACAACCGGGTGACCCACTTTCTTGCAAGTTAAATAAATGAATATTGTCTTCATATGCAGTCATTTAAAAGAAGTAAAACCAGGTCTAACTTACTGTTTTAACCTTGTGTTCTTCAGTTATTGTTTTATTCAACCAGGTTGTCTATAAATAAATGAATATTGTCTTCATATGCAACCATTTAAAAGACGTAAAACTAGCTCTAACTTACTGTTTTAACCTTGTGTTCTTCAATTATTGTTTTATTCAACCAAGTTGTCTAACTTGTAACTTGTACTCCGTCAAACAAAACTTGTGCACTAATGATCTATGCAGGGCAACCTATCTATGCAGTAAGAATAATAAAATACAAAACGAAAAAAAAACTAAATTTTAAGAACAAATTTACCAAGACTATTAAAAAAAGATTCATCAAATGCTTAATTATTTAATTCGTACAATTGCAAATGATGAAACCACAATAAAAATGGGAATCAAATTAAAATTCCAAACAAAAAATATAATATTTCATCACTTGATCTTTCTTCTTCGTTAAAATCTATTGCAATTGCTGACTATGTAGTAGTCAACTTTGCCAAATCCATGTGCTTCTCCTCCTACTTGCATCTGTATGAACAAGTACCCAAGCTTATTGTACAACCATCTAATGTTGGTCACATTGGTTCAAGTTTTTCTTCATGATCTTTCAAGTTTCACTAAACAAAAGCCAAAAAGTCAAAAACAATAATAAGGGCATTCCATCTAAAGAGCTTTTTGACCCATCTTCTCATATTTTCTTTTGGGTTGATACCTTGAACTGATTAACATGTTGGGAGTCTATTAGAATATATAAAATCACAGTCTATATTATAATGTAAAAAAAATAAAATATAATATTTTTATTAGCACTTCACAGAGTTTTTTGCATAAATAGGGGGTTTGAACCACCAAAGAGTGCTTTTAGGTGGGATTCAAGATTATAAGTGATATTAGGTAGTTAGCAGTTTCAATTAGCGAACTTCTTGAAGATTTCTGCCAGAGGCTGCTGCCTCTTACAACATTCTGCAAAATGGCTGAACTTCGTTGTTTGAAACATCAAGCTTCTTGAACATCGCTGTTTGTAAATGCAAACTTCTTTGAACTTCGCTGATTTAAATACCAATCTTTAGAAATCCATTGTTTTTAATCGCAAAGTTAAAGAAGTCCGCTGATTATAAGAAATATGTTTAATAAGTCCGCTGTTTTTAATTGAAAACTTAAAGAACTCCGCAGATTACAACCAATAAGTTAAAGAACTTCGATGATTACACCATGTGATTCCTTATTGAAATTGCAGAAGATGTGTGTATTCACGTGATTCTTGACTAGAAGGTGATGCAACCTTTTTCATTTACATGCAACCTTGAAAGTTTCAAATTGATTTGTGTGTCTTGAATGCCAAAAAAATAGTAAAATAGTGTTTGGCAGAGTAATGTCTTCTCAATTGTAATTGTATTTTGCAGACTAAAACCATTCACCTTATTGTAAGCAAACACAAGAAATTCTCAACCTTTAAAATGAGTTATGAATTGAATCTTGGTCCTCTCGAGGTTTTCTTTTTGCACAAGGAACACCGTGCATTAGAGGTTTATAATCACCCAGAAAATTTTCGGTCACCCATAAGCATCAAGCGTTCTGCTCGTTCGTTTTGGAAGTTTGTAAAGCAAAATCCTATAGGACCATGTGTAGAAGGTTACATACGTGTAGTAGGATTTGGTGGGGTGTTGGATAGTGGGTACCGTTATATAGACCACTCGTTAATAACGGCGTTGGTTGAGGGGTGGAGGCCTGAAACCTACACGTTTCATCTCCCAGTGGGAGAAACAACTGTCACGTTACAAGACGTTAACGTCTTGTGGGGCATACCAATTAAGGGGGTGCCGGTGTGTGGGCGGATAACGCCGTTACATTTTCTAAGGCAGCGGACACGTGTAAACGCCAGCTTGGGTTGAGGCCAGCGGAAAATCAGCTCAGCGGTAAACGAGTTAGCTCTGTCCGTATTCTCGCTGAATTAAGTCTACTTTTTCTGAAGTTGACGCAATGGACGATCAGTGCATTATACGTGCATGTTTAATAACTTTTTATCTAATAGGTTGTACAGTTTTTCCAGATAATTCGAACAACTGGATTAATCTACATATTTACAATACTTAGACAATTTAAGTTCGTGTGCTAATATTAGCTAGGGCAGTGTTGTTTTAAGTTGTCTATACAGAAACCTCTGTAACGCTACAGCACCCGATGCTGTAAGCGTTACCGGGCCAATATCAATTTTACAAGTGTGGGCCTGGGAGAGGATTCGCTGTCACACCCCAACCGATGGCGGAAACATCGGAGTGAGATGAAATAGATTGCTCGGGGCTTCATAACACTAATATTTGCGATAAGTATTTATATATTGAATTTCATTTCATTTCTAAAGAGTCAATTACAAATATTGAAATCAGATACAACAACTTGAATGAAAGAATTACATTACGATAAGTATACAAAATTAAAAATGAGTATCTAGGCATCCTACTATGTTCCATGCATCATCAACATCATCATTAAGCCTGCAACATGTTTTAAAAAGCATAGTTCAATACAATGTATTGGCGAGTACAATAGTTTTAGACACGTGACATAAGTATATAAAGTATTTCTCAATCCAACATAGCAATTTGGTATACAAGGTCAAACTAGCATGCATAACTAAAAGTCAAACCCAAGTGTCCATAAGAATTATATGTGTCCCTCGCCACAAAAGTGACAAGACTAAGTATGAATAATATGTGTCCCTCAATACCGAAGTATCGAGACTAAAAAGAATATAACTTAACAAAACCCTTTCGGGTGGTGTGCTACTCCTATAGCGCTATAATTGTTAAGGCGAGATAACAAGTAGTATGAATTCTAGCATGAACCTAAGCATAACAAAGCATGTATAACGAATTGAGTGAATAAAGCATGTTTGTGTGAATCGTGCATTTCAACAAGTAAAACATGTTGCACACAAAGTGTTTTAAAAACAAAAGGGGTCAAGTGTACTCACAAAATTGCTAAGTCTTCTGATTATCTAAGTATTGATGAGTTAAGGAGGTTAGGAGAATGAATGTGATCGGATTTGGAGTTTAAGGAATGTTTATATTATGGATTTAGAGTACATAAAAGTATGTATATGAGAAAGTAATCGTCTAGACGTAATACTCATTTTTGACACTATAAAACCCATAGGGGTTAGAATGATTTCATGGGTGAAGATACCCATTAGAATCGTAACGAGAAGTTAAGTACTTAGATGATGTAATTTAGTACCATGACGAACAATCATTTGATTATCATCAAGGGTTCGGTTATTATATATATTTTATATGTTTTATATATTTTATATAGTATATAGTATAAGTATAAGTCCAAACGTATATCATAGACATAGAGTATCATAGAAGTCATGCATGGAGGTAGGAGGATAACCTTCCTTTAAAACCTCTTTCGTAAGATTCACCAATGCACAAGTTGTCACAAGGACAACAAGGATGGTCATGAATGAAATTAAATGAAAAAGAAATGCAACATACATACTACTCAAGGGACAAATCATCAAGTGAGGTGGTGGATTGAAGGTAGGATAGCCAAGGCTTCCAAATAATCACACACAACCAAACACAAGTCTTGTTTCAAGAATAAGCTTGGAAGGATACAACACTTGTGGGTTAAAAATCCTTACAAAAAAGAAAGTTTGGAGTGAATAAACACCTTCGAATTTGTATGAAACAACCGTAGTTTGGCTCACTAATCATAGACTTGATTGGGAGCATAAGAACATAGGTTTGTTTGAAGAAAACTCAAGTTTAAAGAAAGTTTACAAAAGTTTTTATCAAAGCAGAAAGTTTCTTACCCTTTACACCTCAAATATGGTGATGTTCCATCTTGGTTTTCCATGGAAAACCTATGGAAACACTCCTAGAGGTGTTCCAAGTGTTAAGATGAAAGAAACAAGTAGAAAAGTGAAGTAAAAGTGAGCTAGAACTCACTTAAAATGCCTTGAACTTTTTGATCAGAATCTGAGAAATTGATGCAATTTAGAGAGTGTATTAGAGAGGATTTGATGTGTTTGTAAAGTGATAAGTGAGTGGGAATGAGGTGGGTTTTATAGTGGATGTTTAGGGTGAGTTATGTGAGTAACTAAGGAAGAAAACACACCAAAGAAACACAATTTCGGCCAATCCACGAGCTGGTAACGAGTTTCTGTGGATTTTGGGGGTCACGGCACGCGACGACAAACATGTCTCCCCGTCGCACGACGCGACAGGCTGGATTCCGGGAACAAAGTTTCATTTTGGCATTTTAAGTCCCTCATGTTTATATTTGATATGATTTAATGTGTAAGGCATATTATAAAGTAGTTTTAAGTATACAAAACATATAATTTAGTATAATATAAGTACATAACTCATGATTAAGAAATTGTGAATGTCCAATGATGTGTAAACGTGAGTGAAAACGTATAAGTTGCGTACGTATGATATGTAGTTGCAATTTATTACGCGTTTTACAAGAATCACGAAATAGGTATCAATGTATAACGAATCAAGACGTATAGGTATAACATGCATAGGTAAAGGTATAATTTGTACAAAATAGGAATGTTATTATGATTGAAGTCTTAGTTTGCAAAGTTATAAAACGAAATATGATTATAAGCGAAGCAAGGTTTCCAAAAATAGAATTACAAAACAAGCTTTCTAATTCAGGTAAGTTACGAAAAAACGGAGCATTACATTCTTTGTGTCGCACCCGAGCCCTACCAACGGTTTAATTACAACGCCCCGTTAGCTGCTCGGCATGTTCTAAGCTAATTAATAAAACCGTTTTAGTACTACGACTTTAAAATACTAGGTAAATTAAATATTTAATAGTAAAATTTTGGACTTATTATTTTTGTAGTTGGAAGGGGACCCTTAATCATGTTGACGCTCCCACACACTGTCTTAGATCTTATCGATCTCAACTTCAGTCTGTTCACGAGGGGATGGTACGCGACTTCAAGAGTAATACATGTATTTTTCTGTATTTGTTTTTTTCGTGTAGTTTATTTGGACACCGTTGAAGAGCTTGCCAGCCTGCATAAATCAATACGGATTGGGAAAACTGGGTGGGATTGGACAATACGACACGATGTGTATCTTTATGCTTGGTACCATCGTCATGAAACTATTGTGGAGGGAAAAACAATCACCTCTTATCCAGTCGGAGACGATTATATGTCGTGGTTCATGCGCCATACAATACTTTATCTGACAGATCCAAGGTGTCCAGCAGTTCCCATGCGTGGTTTTCAAGATGATGTCGCTCGTGCCCAAATGCTGGTATATATATATATATATTTCACGTAAGAAAGTCTTAAATTAATTGTTGTAGACTAAGCATTTATTTTTATTTAGACGGACGCAATGGGGGTAATACAACGGCCTGATGATCTGGAGTTCACCCAAGCTGCCGCTTATCGGGCTACGGAAATGTCACGGCAATAAGGATACTCACGATATCCGAGTCATCTGACAACCAACCTTATGGACCTAACGTCTTATCCTCGCCCGCAAAGGTTACACAGGCGACGACAATGTCAGCAAGGAGGTTCAAACGTTGACGAGACTGGCAGTTCAAATTGGGGCATGAACATGGAACAAGGGGGTCCATCATTTGTGAATGAAAATCAAAATGATGATCAATGGGGAATGCTCGGGCTAGACAATATGGCTGGCAGCAGTAATTTTGGTGTTAATCAAATTTATGATGTTGACCATTCAGACTTTTGGGCCATTAATAGAATATCCGACCTTATCGGTGGGGACGTTAATACTGTGGATATTGACACCAAATATATACTGCTAAAGTCCAACACCCAAGCAACAATGAGCTAGTCGGAACCCAAAATAATCAGCTGGTGTATACAACCCCCGCATCACAAATGTTGACCTTTTTTTCCAGATAGCCAGACTAACTACAATTATTTTCCACCAAATCAAAGTCTGGAAGATCATCGTGCCCAGTACTCAAATGTATCTGCCACTCCCTTGGACTGGGGCCAAGATTTGGATTTGAACATCTTTAATCATCAACCACCATCCAACTAACTATATTGTAATCTTTTTTTGTAATCATAATTTTGTTGTACATTGTTGTTAAATTGGTTTTTATAGATACTGTAATCCTTTTTTTTGTAATCGTAATCCTATTTTTTTGTAATCGTAATCCTGTTTTCAAGTTGGCAATCCTGTTTTGTTTTTTTTAACCGTAATCCTAAATAGGTTAAGACATTTGGTGGAGCCCACCATCATGAGGGTTGAAAAATATGTAAATATTATTTTTGAAAATTCTACCAACAATAAATATTATTTTTGAAAATTTTAACAAACAATTTTACTAACTAATTCAACAACTCAAAATATTACAAACACCTAATCTAACAAACATTTTTATTAACTAATTCAACAATTCAAGATGTTACAAACACCAAATTTAACAAATTTTTAATATTAACTAATTCAATAATATTACACAACATTACTATAGGATCTACGAAAGACGGAACTTTCCTTTTCTTCAATGATTTCTTCTTTATTCCGTTTCTTCGGATATCAAAGTTGTTTGCAGTTGGAAGGGCGTCACCGAGAAGGGCTCGGGCTCTTGGACCCGTAAAGTGATATGGAACGGGTTGTTCGCCCCTTCGGTGACGATTCTGCAGCTCCGGTGATGTTTGGTGATTTTCAAAAGACTGGTTACGCGTGAGAGGGAAGGCTGAACAAAAACCCGGCTCATCCAACAACATTACACAACATTACTATAGGATCTAATCAACACATTTTCACCTCCAAGTCTCATGCGGTAAAATGCGACTTCAAATGTGTTGCAATCCTTATCACCTACCGAAAACGGGGCAGAGAATGATAGTTCTCCGCCACGTACCATCACCACAAGCTACACTTTCCTTTAAAGCTTAGAAAAACGTCATGCGAAGACTCAACCGCAACAGTTGAATTTTCAAGAAGACTCCATAGCAGCAGTAGAAGGAACCACAACAGCAGTTGAGTCATTATTATCGTACACCATACGTGAGAAGGTGGTAGAAAAGAATGATCGTTATCCTCCACACACGGTTTTCTCAATAGGTATACAAACTTTAAAACTGAGAAAAACATCATATTGAAACAAGTCCGGAATAATCTTCCAGGCTACATTACTTTAATTTTGATATCTGAAAACTCCAACCCCGAACAGGTTTTGTAACGAACATACCATTAACACCTCAATTGCAGCCAAAACAACATATTTTAAATAAATGATGAATTTCTTCTACATAGCAGTTTATAACCGGGGAACTTATTTAACTCCTTTGTTCAAATCAGCGGAGTTCTTTACGTTTGCAATTAAAAACAGTGGACTTCTTAAACATATTTCTTATAATCAGCGGACTTCTTTAACTTTACAATTAAAAACAGTGGATTTCTAAAGAATGGTGTTTAAATCAGCGAAGTTCAAATAAGTTTGCATTTACCAACAGTGAGGTTTAAGAAGCTTGGTGTTACAAACAACGAAGTTCAGCCATTTTGCATAATGTTGTAAGAGTCAGCAGCTTTTGGTAGAAATCTTCAAGAAGTTCGCCAATTGAAACTGCTAACTACCTAATATCACTTATAATTTTGAATCCCACCTAAAAAAACTTGCCAATTGAAACTGCACTCTTTGGGGGTTCAAAACTCGCCACTTGAAACTGCACTCTTTGGGGGTTCAAAAACTCGCCAATTGAAACCACCTAATCTTGAATCCCACCTAATATCACTTATAATCTTGAATCCCACCTAAAAAAACTGCAAAAAACTCGCCAATTGAAACTGCACTCTTTGGGGTTCAAACCCCCTATTTCTGCAAAAAAAAACTCCATTTCACAACCATTTTAAACTCTTTAATAAACAACTTCACTAACCTTTCCTCTTCCACTTCCAGCAGAAATCAAAAGCCCAAATACCATGATAAAACTTAAATTGTCAAAAAGAATGTAACATATATTACTGGCCATGAGAGAGTCAAGAGAGTTGAATATTATTCAAATCAAATTTATTACTCAGCGCCTCCACCGCTGGCAGCAAGCACCGAAGCTTGCAAAAGAGCAGAGAAAGAAAGTATGAGAGAGAGATAGAGAGAATGGCTATGAGAGAGTCAAGAGAGTAGATAGAGAAAGCAAGAGTGAGAGAGAGAGAGCAATGAGATGCCTACCTGCAAAGTGAAAACAACTTATGATGGCTATTTGTAAAAGAATCCCAATGTCGCAAAATTTGAAAGACACAAGTGTGTAAACAGGTGAGTCACTATGAAACTAGTTTTGTCATAAAGCACTTACCAACTTCATAAGCAGAAGTATAAACAAGTAATAATGCCTAGATGTGTTACTAATTTATAATATATAATTCATCACTATAATTTATTATCATTAACTTTCTTGTTTTTTCGAAAACATATAATATATATATTTTAAAGGGAAAATTACCAATCTAGCCGGTTGACCATGTGGTTTACAAGAATAGCCATTTGACCAGGCATAAAAATGCCCTTTCACGCTTCCCCAGCCAAGTGAACTCCCATTTTTATGCACCTTCAACCAGCCAGTACCAAGCGGACACGTGTCCCTTGAACCTGAAGAGGCTTTATGCCGCTACACCAGCTAGCCGAGCTGTTTCAGGCCCAAGCCGAGCCGCTTCGCGCCCCTGCCCCACAAGCTAGCCAAGCCGCTACACAAGGTAGCCGAGCCGTTTCAAGGTGAAGCCGAGCCGCTACACCAATTGGTTTTTGAAGACTTTATATATGATAAATTTTATATTTTGAAGACTTTATATATGATAAATTTTAAATTTTAAATTTTATATTTTGAAGACTAAATAAGGCAAGACTTTATTTATTAAGATACAATAGCAAATAAACGGACAAGCATTTATGTAAACGTACGACTAAAAATAAAAATAGATTATTCCTAAGGCCAATCACCCAAGAAGAATGGGGGCGGCGAGACCGAACGATCACTGTCACGACCGTCAGATCTTGGCGAGTACCAACATGTACGACGTAGGCTCTCCGGTGTTGGGCATCGAGTGTCCTCCTCCCCCCACCATTCTGCGTATTTCTCTCCCGGGTCCGTTTCATAGCCTTCCGGTCTTCCTTGCTCCAACATCTGGTTAGGTTGATTAGTGTTTGGCGATGCAATTTGAAGTGTGCTCATTGCTAAATCGTATGCCAAGTTCAAATCTTGAACTGTTAAATCGTCTGGATGTTCTTGCTGGTAATATTCATAAACAATGGTTTCGTTTTTTAGCGGTTGGTTTGCAGCTGAGGTAATTGAAGGTGGTGGGTTTGTAGTTTCTTGGTTCAGACGACGTCGTGTTAATCTCCCAGGTGCGGGAAGTATCTGGTTCGAAGGTGGAGGGTTCGGCCGACGTCGAGTGGATCGCCGACGGGGTGCGGATACCACTGGTTCGTTAGTATCTTGGTTACCTACACCCATGTTGGTGTTCATAGTGAGTTATGTTTATTTTGAAGGTGTAAAGGTGTGTGTGGATGTTGGGGGGTTTATATAAGAACGGCATTTTATGTTATTTTATGAAAGTATAAATGAAGTCATCATAATTCCATATAAATAATTAAACACTTGAAATAAATATCACTAAACAACATTTGGACGTGGTAAACATCGCCAGAAATACAGTTTATCGGCCATGAAACGTCTGTATGCTAAAAAAATTTGAATTGTGTCACCGGATCGATTAATTGGTTTGTCTGTTACTAGATGCTCCATAAGCATACACAGATAGACTCCCTCATTTCCTGAGAGTGACCTGTTAGACACCATGTATTCTTCATTAAGCTCGAAAGTCATGCATTTTTCCGGTTTGCCCGTCTTTTTCCAATACCGCAAATGCACCAACAAAGCTCCTAAATAAACGGCGATCTTTGTCAACCGTGGGTGAATGACATTTCTGTACTTTTCACCAACACATAAGTCTTCACATGCGTATATAACTAATTCTTGAGTTACCAACTCAAGTCGAAGCAGCAGCCATTCCCTATTTTCCAGCGGGAGTGGGAAAAAAACGTAATCAACGTCGATGAAAGAAGGAAATGGGTTTAATTTACCATTAGCATACATAGCCACGTTTTTAGTAACGGAGTCTAATAAATTCTCATAAAATTGTGGCGGTAGAATAGTCCAACGCAAGTTTAGCATTGTATTCCTTTGAAGTTCTCTATTCCTCCAAGCCATTAGTCTTCCAACCCATCCTTCAATATGCTGTACAAGTATCATTTATTAATTGGTAAATATGTTAACACCAAAAATAATTTACTTGAATCAAAATACGACATATTGTAGAAAGATATAAACAAAATTTACTGTAGCCGTTAGGTAGCCGTTACTACGATATCCCAACAGGGCGCCCCAAAAATTTTGGTCTAGCTCAATTGATCTTAAGAAAACAGCAGAGTAGCAGAACGGAGCGTCTCCATTATTGTAAAATGTGACAACATCTTTCGACCAATTCTCAGCTTCGTCGTCTGGAATTGCCCATCTACCTGTTCTGTGCAGGTGTAAGCTTTCACGGTTCTGTACAAACTGGTTGTCTTCAGCATTTTGTGGATTTGAAAATTCAGAGGACGAACTTTCACTCGTGTTTTTTGGTGCCCTCCATTTTCTAAGAATCCAACTTGATGATTTTTTAACGGGTTGAGAGCTGTATACATCATCACTGTTTTTATTAGACATTTCTTCCAACACATATATGAGAGAAAGTAGTTTTTTCGTGTGTTGTATTTATACTCCAAGTCATAGGATTAATTATATATAACTATAAATATAAATTGTTTTCTTTATTAATTTACTATGTTAATAAAATAGAACAAAAAATATAAAAATAATTATTAAATATAAAATATATGGGGTACCGACTCTCGTCGTCAATCCAAATGTGAGTCACTGTTCCCGGATTCGCCCGCTCCAAATTGTAACAATAAATTGGGAGTTCGGCAAAAGAATCTCTGCTTGTACCTTGTAAGAGTTCTAAAGCATGACATTTTCCACGCCATGCTTGCATGTAACTAATATCAATTCCTAATTTTTGTTTAAAATCGGACTTTATCTCGTTTCCGCGATAAATTCGACCACCGTCCTTTAATTGAGGCACTAAATAATGACCCACAACTTGGGGGTTTGCCTGACGAAAATGTGGGTGTGTGAGCGTCTTTGAACATGTGTGTTTATCGTTGAAATATTTAACGTAAAATGCACTGTCACGGGCAAAGCCGTATGCCCTAAAACGCCACTCACAACCATCAACAAAACATGACACTTCGTACCGTGTTTTAGACGATCTGTCAACTTTAAACTCAAATCGTTCTAACAAACATTTTTTACCCAATTCAAGTTTCATTTCTTCTTTGCTATTAAAAATGTAGCCTGGCTCGAACACAATAGAAGATATGCCTTGGCTATTACTGGGTAAGTATAATTGGGTACTGTTTTCATAAATTTTTTTATCACTTTCATCAAGAGATAAATTTAAATCAGGAACTTTGAAATTGTTTAAAGATGCAAAATCAGAAGATTCAACACCGGGTTCTTGAATGACATATAATTGAAATAATTCAAAAGGTTTACTCTGAGCCAAATTAAATAAAAAAACAACATCATTATCATTCATTATATCGATCGGATCTGTAAACGAAGACATCCGGTAGGATATCCGTGTAATATTTTGAATATCACACATTTTGCTAATATAACTTAAAAAAGTGATGTAGGAAAAATTGGTTTCAACTTCTAAACCACGTCTAGTAATACAATCGTGACCGGCAACATACTCGATGTTCCCGTTAACAACCTCCCAGTTTCCCCCGGTGTATATCACAAACTTAACACCCATGAGTACTAAACGTAACGTGACCAAAGTATGTTTTCAAACAAATAAAACGAGAAGACAAAAAACACATGTGTGCAAAGTTCAGATGTTATATATATAGTTACGAAATTATATAAAAAAAACACATGTGCTTGGGGGCAGGTGGCCTGCTGAAACGGCTTACTTCCAGGTTGTAGCGGCACGGGATCGGGGCGAAGGGGCTCGGCTTGGCCATGAAGCGGCTTGGGGGTAAGTAGCATGTGAAGCGGCTTAGTGCCAGGGTGTAGCGGCTCGGGATCGGGGCGAACGGGCTTGGCTTGCCATGAAGCGGCTTGGGGGTAAGTAGCATGTGAAGCGGCTTAGTGCCAGGTGTAGCGGCTCGGGATCGGGGAGAACGGGCTCGGCTTGCCATGAAGCGGCTTGGCTTGGCAGTACCACAAAGCGGCATAAAATCAGAGATTCGGCGAAGCGGCTTAGTTCCAGGGCCAAGCGGCTCGGCTTGGGTCTGAAACGGCTCGGCTACGGTGTAGCGGCATGGGCATGAAACGGCTTGGCTAGACACGTGTCCGCTTGTTAGTGGCTGGTTGAAGGTGCATAAAAATGGGAGTTCACTTGGCTGGGGAAGCGTGAAAGGGCATTTTTATGCCTGGTCAAATGGCTATTCTTGTAAACCACATGGTCAACCGGCTAGATTGGTAATTTTCCCTATTTTAAAACTTTTCTAAAAACATACTAGCAAAATTAAGAACTAGGCATACCTGATCTACAGTAAAATATATCTGGTTCGGCGACTATGGGACAATCAATCAAATACAAAAATGGCTTCAGTTAAGTTAATTTGGATTTTTGAGATTCAAGACGGGTTACAATTATAGTGGGCTTAAATAAAATGACTAAAGTGGGCTTAGTTAAACTAGATGCAACTGGCAGCCCAGTAGTAGCAGCTCCAAACCCAAAATGAATAAAATAAACGAACACCAACCGACAGTTTCTGATACTTTATAATCTCTAAATTTAAAATACTCCATTACCAAGCCCATAACTTAAAAATATTTATTACTTATTTTAACTGAATTTGAATCGAAACGAATTTATTCGAGTTTATTCGAATTCGAATCGAATTGGCTGATTCTTAATCGAATTCAAATTCAAACAAAAATAAAAAAAATTCGAAAAAATCGATTCAAATAATCCGGAAATTCGATATTTGATGAACACCCCTAACAAAACCCACTACGTAAAATTAAAAATAAATATAAAGTATCAAAAAATTTGTACCTTTTCACCCTTATCTCTCAAACAATGATGATCTCTTGATGGCTCATCTACGCAAAATACTAAAAACACCAACAATCCATGAAATCATAGAACTAAGAAATCACATCTTCCTTCTTCATCTCTCTTAAAACACACACAAACATACACAGTATTTTCTCTACGCAAAGGCGCATCAAAGCGGTTTCTAGTTGTTTTTCTATCTCTACACTTTGCGATACAATCACATACTACGTACATATATGCTCTTTGTATCTATATATCTCCGTATATCATTATCATAGACGCTAATTGAAATTCATAGTTTCCGCTGTTATTGCAAACACATGCGAATTTGAAATTGTATTAGTAATCTGTGTATATCATAGTCGCAACTAAAGAAGGGAAAAAAAATCATGGTGAAAACATATGATTGAATTCATTGAACATAAAAGTTTTTAATATTACCTTTGATGTGATCGTAAATGGTGCCAAATTAATGCATCATCATATCCAAATAAGATAATTGAGCTTAGTGATTTAAAGTCCATTGTATATTTAGACTAAATCAAATAATTATCCTATATATTAATAAACCAAGCTTATGAATAGTAGTTGTCACATCATGATGAATAGTAACGAATAGTAACTTTTCCTTATTGGATGGTTGTCTTTGTTGACTTCTTTATAGTGAGTTCCATCCTTTGATGTTATTGTTTATATATTTTTTGTTTCTTTAATATGATCTATTTGTATGTTTGGTAAAGTGGTTTGTGTGGTGTTTTAGTTTGCAAAGGGGATGGGTTCAAGTCCCACTCTTTACATTTTTTTTATATCTATTATATTAACTATTACCTATTACCTATATAAACAAAGTTAATGAATAGTGTTTTAATGCTACATGGTATCGTTGTTTCATCGTTAATCACGAGTACCGTACGATTGTATGAACAATAACGCTATCGCACAACTTTTTGTTGGTTTTCTTTAACTTTTAATGATTTATTTATTTTAGTTTCAGGGGTAGGGATGAGCACGGTGCCAACCGATACCGAATCCGAATCGGTACTTGTACCAAAAATGCTGGTTACGGTACCGGTTTATGAAGGTAAAACCGGTGGCGAACCGGTACCATGAACGCCAAAAGTCGGTACCGAATTGTTACTTAATATATTTCGGGAAATTCGGTACCGATACCCAATACCATTGGCTCATATCTGACCATGAGTTTCATACGAACATCATTACCATATAACTTTTTTGGTTGATTTTCTTCAGGTTTTCTTTTAGTGTTTTTTTTTTACATTTTTTTAATTTTTGTCAGTGATTCCATGAGCAAGGCTCTCGCAGTGATTTCAAAATACATATAAACACAGACTAAATCACAAAAGAAGTACGCCGCAACGCGGCGACCATAATAAACCTAGTTGAGCTTAGTTTTTAAACTATACATTTTCTTATTATATAAAACGTTATATAATTTATTTCTTTAGTAAAAAATATATTTATTAATGCGAATAGGATCATTTTCTTTTATAAAGCTAGTGGTGTCAAATCAATCATAAAAAACAATGATGTCTCTTGTAATATTCTTATTACAAGTTAGAGTAAAATGCACGGATAGTTCCTGTGGTTTGGTGAAATTTCATCTTTAGTCCCCAACTTTTTAGAATTACACTCTTAGTCCCTGTGGTTTGACAAGTTGTTACTCGGATAGTCCCTAAAGCTGATGAAGGTTACTTGGATAGTCCATGTGGTTTGACAAGTTGTTACTCGGATAGTCCATATGGTTTGACAAGTTGTTACTCGGATAGTCCTTGTCATTTCACACCCAGTTAACAAAAACTAACCTCCATCCGATTTGGGGACTATCCGAGTAACAACGTGTTGAACCACAAGGACTAAGAGTGTAATTTTGAAAAGTTGGGGACTAAAGGTGAAATTTCACCAAACCCTTAGACCAGTATCATTTGTAAAGTTGAGTAGACATGACTTTTGCCATTGAAAAAAGAAAAAATCAAAGTTGTTTTTCCATTTATTCCAACCATTAAATATCTTCTTACCCCCCCTCCCACTCTGTCACACACACAAACACACCATGGGTTCACACATACTAGTATTCCCATATCCAGCCCAAGGTCACATGCTTGCCCTCCTAGACCTAACCCACCACCTAGCCACCAACGGTCTAACCATAACCATCTTGGTCACACCCAAAAACCTCCCCATCTTGAGCCCACTTCTCTCTTCTTCAACCAACATCCAACCCTTGGTCCTCCCCTTCCCACCCCACCCCACCCTACCCCCAGGTGTAGAAAATGTTAAAGATATTGGTAACCATGGTAACATCCCCATCACTACCTCACTGGCCAGATTAGAAGACCCACTCATCCAGTGGTTTAACGCCCATCTTAACCCGCCTGTTGCTATGATCTCTGACTTCTTCCTCGGCTGGTCCCAACACTTAGCGGACCAGCTGGGGATCCCCAGGATATGTTTCTTTTCAACCAGGGCGTTCTTACCACTGCTTCTTGATTACTGCTGTCGGAATATCTCGTTGGTTCGATCACAGGACACGACAGTTTTTCGTGAATTGCCGAATTCGCCTAGTTTTGCATGGGAACATCTTCCCTCATTGATTCGGATCGGTAAGGAATCCGACCCGGAATGGAAGGCGCTTATCGATGGTCATATCGCCAATAAGTCGAGTTGGGGATGGGTTGTGAATACATTTGATGCATTGGAGAGTGAGTATATGGAGTATGTAAGGAAGTTTTTGGGTCATGGGAGGGTTTTTGGGGTCGGGCCGGTTAGTTTAATTGGCGGGTCGGATCCTATGACACGTGAGCGGTCGGTAGCGGGTTCGAATTTTGATGTGGTTGGATGGCTTGATGGGAAAGGTGATGGGAGTGTGGTGTATGTGTGCTTTGGGAGTCAAAAGTTTCTTACAAGTGACCAATTGGAGGCTTTGGTAATTGGGCTTGAAGATAGTGGGGTTAGTTATGTTTTGGTGGTGAAACCGGAACAAGGTGGTTTGGTTCGGGCCGGGTCAGGTCAGGTAGAGGAGTTGTAATAAAGGGTTGGGCTCCACAAGAGGCGATACTAAATCATCGGGCTGTGGGTGGGTTTGTGAGTCATTGTGGGTGGAACTCGGTTTTGGAAGCGATTTTAGCTGGAGTGATGATATTAGCTTGGCCCATGGAAGCTGACCAGTATGTTAATGCTAGGTTGTTGGTTGAGGAGCATGGTGTGGCGGTGCGGGTTTGTGAAGGGCCAAAAACCGTACCTGACTCGGCCCGGTTGGCTCACACAATTGCTGAGTCAATGAGTGGGGATAAAGTTGAGAAGTTGAAAGCAAAAGAAATGAAAAACAAGGCAATTGAAGCAGTAAAGGAAGGTGGAAGCTCATCAGTGGATTTGGAGAGGCTTGTTAAGGAGCTGTCAAGTTTCAGCCAAAAATGAAAGGATAGGAAGTGGCAAATAAGAAAGTATAGGGGCCATATTGTTATTTTTAATAAGTACAGAAGGTTCATGTTGTCTATTGTGTCCAGGTGTCTATTATTAGAGTTTAGTAACTTCATAATATTAATGTATGAGCCAATAACAAAATTGTTCTTATATGTTACAAAAATGATATCTATATATCACTTTCTATGGAACTTTATTTTTCTTTTATATCAACTGTAAGTTAGTTTTGTTAAGTGGACTATTGTGTTTAACACTATCGAATTAGTATCGAACTGTATAGTGGCTACTGTCGATACCGAGTATCGCAACAATTATGGTCGATCGGTACTCCAAAAACAAATTATTGAAAACAACTGCTGATACCATTATCGTTGGTGTTCGGTTGGTCTCAAGAACAATTCACCTTTTTTCACCCTCTTTTTTTCCAACTTCTGATGTCGTTCTAGGGTGCTCATTGTTTAGATTGGAAACCAAAAAACCAAAGCTTAAACCGAATTTAAATAACAAATATGTTTTCCAGCTTTTAGTATTTGAATTGGATTCTTATTGCCTTATTCAAATTCAAATTTTATAGAAAAATACATTTTTTTTTGTTTATTATAGATGTGTGTTGAATATAGCAAATACCTAATGCTTGTCAAATAACACAATTGATTCATGAGTGGATTACAAGTTTTGTCCTTTTATCTTCATATCTAATTTTAGGCGGTATCTTTTGTCTTTAAAATTGATAAGTTTTGTACTTAATGTTTCAAACTTATACACATTATATTCTTTAGCTCTAGCCCAGTTAAATTTTTCTGTTAAATTTAATCATGTGACTTGCATGTGAGGGCATATTTGTCTTTTCACCATTACAAGAACTATTGTGCAAATATTTAATATCTAGGGACTGTTGTATAACATAATGAAAAATCATATATATAAATGAGTGTATTGCATATCTCTCAATTTCATCTCCTCTCTCCTACCCCTCTCTCTCTTTCTCCCTCTCTCGCCTATCCTCTCTATCTCTAACCAACGATGGTGGTTGGTGGCGATTGTTGGTGGAGGGTTGTAATGCCTCGTATTTTCGTATTTCTGTTTTTAGAATGTCTTGTATTCGCATTCTATTTTTGGAAACTTGTAATTCGTATTCCTTTTAACCGATTGTAATCTGAGACTTCGATCATAATAGAAATGTATTTTTATACATATACATGTTACAATCATACTTGTTTTATACGCTATACACCACCAATTACATGCTTATGTGAGAAACCAAATCATATACAATCATTAGATATTCAATTATACACATTTTACTCTATCACCATACTTATATGCAAACTCATACGCACTAAATACATGAAAGTATGCTTAATTATGAGTTCCTAGCATAAAATAATGAAATTATCAAACTCTCAGGGTCAAACTGCAAATTTGGGAAAATTCTGCTGGGAAGCATGATCATGCATATGACCCGGATGATCATGCTCATGACCCACACGTTAGTGCTCATGACCACTCGGTAAAATTCATGACCCGCATGATCATGCTCATGACCGACATGATCGTGCCAGATCGTCAGAGCTGGCAAAATTGCCTTAGAAACCCGCGATTTTCAGCCTTTACACCCACTTTTCAACCACCAACTCCCAACCAACATCATTAATAACCAAACCCTAATAACCCCACTATAAATATGTCTTCTCCACACCACCTAAACACTTTACACTCCCTCTAATCACTCTCTAATCCTCCAAATCTTTTCCAAATTCTCCAAGAACAGTCCAATAGTGGGCAGAAATTTTCGAGTGCTCTAGTGAGTTTCTAACTCACTTTTCTTCTTCTTTTCTTCTTCTAAACTACTTGGATAACCTTTAGGAAGGTTTCCACAAGTTTGCCATGGCAAACTAAGGTGGAGTCTCACCACATTTGAGGTCCAAAGTAGCCTTAAAATTCTGCTTTGTTTCATCTTTTTATTTCTTTTTTATCTTGTTTAAAACTTGATGGAATCTTACACCCACCTTGCTCCCAACTAAATTCATAGTTGTGTGTTTGTGCTCTGGTTGATTTCCACAAGAAATGAGGCTTAAAACTTCCAAAAAGTTCTGCCCTAAAGTCCCAAGTGACTTCAAAAGTGTTGAAGCTCAACCAAGCTTTCAACTTTCAATATTGAAAGACTTGTTTTGAGCTAGGTATGAACAATGGAAGCCTTGACTTTTCAAACTAGTTCTATCACCTCACTTGACCAACCTAGTTCTTATTTATGTTCTTGTTGTTGTTGTTATTATTATTATTATTATTATTATTCATGACCAACCGAATTCATCAACTTTGTTGATGAATTTTTGCTTTGGTGAATTAAACAACGAGGTTTAATGGATGTTCATCATCCTACCTCCTTCTATGACCATTCTTATGGCTCCTTAATAATACCAGACTAACTATAATACATGAACTCTAAACCAAATCATCATTTTAACCAAACCCATGGTTAAAAGTGATCTATTATGGTATTATTATCTTTAGATAAAGGTTCCTCATACTTGGACTTCCATTGGGCGAATTAGTGCCCATGAAACACACATAAAGATAACTTTTCGTGTATATTCGTATTAATCATCATTCCATATTTATAATCATAATCCTAAAACCATAGTCTACCGAAACTCACACCCCTCCATTTCCTCTTGAAGGTTAACTCGGCGTTCTCCTCACACTCAAGACTCTCACTCACGTATTCTTTGGAAGCTTGCGAAACCGTGAGTATACATGACCCTCTTTTCGTTTTCACACTTTTGGGTGCAATATATATTACCATATTAAAACTCACACAAATACACATATGCAAACACATATTCATACATACGAATCCAATATACATGATTTATACGTTTATACTATTGGAATACATGCATGCTAGAAGCCATACTTGCACTATACTTTGTCATTAACTCCGTACAAGTCTACCTTAACATGTATAGCGCTATAGTTATAACAACCCTCGGATAAGAACCATAACGGATCATAATCCAGACCCCCGAACACGTACAACGGAAACCGGCATGATAAACAAAGAAAACCCAGTTGGGTCAAGTCGCGCTACGCAACGGTGATCTTAGAATATGGTCGCGTGACACGGCGGCTCTTTGACCAGCAGCTAACACATGGCAGCCACGTGGCATGCCTACGTGGTGACTCATGCCACCTATGCCCTAGCCACCCCCTTCGCGCTACGCGAAGGTGAACCAAAAAACAGGTCGCGCGACCCGACGAGGTGGTTCCATAGCTATAATTGAACGTGAATTGAGCATTTCAGACTTGCTCAAATCTCTTTTCTTTCTCTCGTTATACTGCTACATACCCGAAGCTCTAAAACTCTGCTCTGTAATCAGCATGCTAAGTCGGATCACTGGTACTGTACCTTGTCTGATTGATCTGAAGCCAAATTAACGGATGTTTAAGTGATGCCTGAATAAGGCTATACTTTGTCATTTGCATTGTGGTTTTGATCTCGTGATTATCGTTAAAGTTGAATTGGGTTAATACACTAATACGTGTTGCATTGGGTGCTTAATTAGGAATCCAAGACTTAAACCAGAAGGCTATTACTAAAACCCTATATCTGCACAGTAAGTCATTCTCTTTTCTCGCAACATTGGGAGTCATACTTTCTTTATCAAATGCTTTCAAAACCCTAAATGTTTTCTAGTCGTATTTACAATGATTAAGTCTTTGTATTCTTACCGAGAAATTATTACCATTATATGGGGGTTTGTATACACTACTTGATAAACTTTACTAGTTGGGAGAATGACCAACAGTGATATGACCATAGTCACAGGAACTGCCTAGTGACAAATACTTTTGGTTAATAGTAAGATATAAACAAATGTAAAAACTCTTAATGCTGTAATTACAATATAGTGTCTTTTACAAGACTTGAATGAACTCACTAGTATTTTTCGTTGGTCAAATATTTTTAAAACGCGTTTCAGGTGATTTACTGTGAGAGAAGAAAAAGTGCTATGAGGCACTCAAGCTGAAATAAGTGGCTATGTAAACCTGAATAAAACTTGTTTTGTAATCAAGAGTTTATCCCCGTGAAAATCCTTTATGTAAATATGGGTTTCATCCCACAGTTTATGAAATGAAAAAGTCCTAATAAATTCCCGCTGCGAAAATATTAATAAACATCTGTACCACTGTTGTATCTGCTCACGGCTCCCACCCAGGGTAGGGTCGGGGGTTGTGTCAATAGGAGTAGCACACCACCCGTTGATGGTTCTTTGTTAAGTAATACAATCACATAAATGGTCTTGTCGTTGCGACGACAAGATTACGCAAGTGGAATCTTTAGGTTGACACGTATATGATGCATGCTAGTTCATGTTATGTTTATGCCTTAGTATACGTTTTTGCCATGTGGATCTCATTAAATTCTTTTTATACGTATGCTAGTACGCTAAACTTGTATGCTCACCAATGCATTTTTATATTGACATGTTACTTTAATATATATTGTAGGCTTGTGATAATGATGCGTTGAAAGAATCTAGTAGGATGGTTAGAAACACACCTAGTTTACTTCTATTGTTGTTAAGTTGTTAGATTTCAATTTGTTGTAATTTGCTTCCATGTATTGTACTATAATATTTTTGAAATGAAATGAAAAGTTACTTATTAAATTATTGTTACAATAGTGGTCGTGATGTCTCTTGCAATCTCGTTTTCGTCTCGCGCTGATGTTTCTGTCGTCGGTTGGGATGTGACAAGGGTGGTGGTTGGTTCGCTACTAGTTGTAGGGTGATTGATGGGGCTACAATGGTGGATAGTGGGTGGTTGTAGAAATGGTGGGGGGTTAATGGTGGCGGGATTGTTCGAAAGTAAAAGGGGGGTTATGGTCGTGGTCTGGTGGTGATGGGGGCTATAGTGGTGGATGGTGTTGGTTATTGGTGGAAGGTGGTGGAGGGTTGGTGGTTGCAGAAGGTGGTGGAGAATGGGTTGTTAATGGTGGTTGTTGGTGGTAGATGGTGACAGGATTGTTTAAAATCGCAAAGGGGGTTTTCGTGTGTTGGATGATTGATGGTGGGGCGATGGTTTGATTTATTGTGTTTTGTTGGATGGTGGCATGTGGGGTGGTAGTGGGCGGTGATGGTTGTGTCAAATTTGGATGGTGGCAGGTAGGGGGTGGTGGGCGGGGATGGTTGATGCTGGCGGTTGTTGATGCTGGCGGTGAAGAAATTGAGAGAGATGTGTATAGAGCGAGAGAAGTAGAGATATATATACACATCGTATAGGCCTATACGATGCGTATTAAATTGTCAAAGTGTGCCAATAGCTGGTCTGGTGTGCCATTAGAAAATCCCTTCTGATAATTGAATTTATTGTTATATTGAAGAACAACCCTTAGATTTCAACAATATATTATTTCTTTTTTTATTTTATTGTCATAATTTGAGTATATTGGAATGAACTTGAAATTGAACTTCCATATTCAAATCGATTCGAATCATATCCGGTTTCAAAAATGTCAAATCCGAAAAACTTTATTTGAATAACCCGAAAACCGACTCGATAAACACCCAATATTGTTATATGCTACATTGCTTGGAACAAAGTGACCATAGTTTAATATGTTTATTTTATTTTTGGGTTACACAATTTTTTCACTGACGTGTGTTTTGTTGAGTGTATACGATTACCGGTATAAGTAAATTAATGTATTTATGCATGTTATTGTGTTTGATTTATGTGGTTAATGGTTTAATTAGTAATGTTTGTGTACGTATATGTGTTTGAATCCTAGTTTGAGTACATATATGAAAGTATTTGTATGTAGTCTATGGTTGTGTTTAATTTGGGGAATAATTAGTCAATACAAAATGGCTTCAATTAATTTGGATTTTGGAGATCATCAAGATTCAAGACGGGTTACAATTAAAGTGGGCTTTATTTAAATAACTAAAGTGGGCTTAGTTAAACTAATTGCAACTTGCAGCCCAGTAAAAATGTAGCAGCCCAAAACCCAAAATAAACCACGGTTGTTTTATTAGGCAGTGGATTTGGGGGTTTAAATTGGAAGAGGATTAAGGAGGGACCGACTGTTGTGGCTTGGCTTGGCTTGGCTGGAACAAATGTAACACCATCTACATTGCAGAAGTTCGTGGAGACACTTGTTACAATGTGTCGAAGAAACATAATTGGGGGCGAGGACGACGTGAAAGAGATTAGAGACGTGTAAAAATCCTTTTTCATGGGCTCTCCCAAGTGAAGAATGTGACAGGAAAGAGAGGGAATGACGATTACGAGGGCATGAACAACATAGAGACGTCCGCCCTTTCCCATCGCGGATGACCGAATATGAACCAATACAATAGGGCACACCCATTTGGCAAAAAATCATCAAATTATATTTTTGAGTAAATTACAAGTTTTGTCCTTTATGTTTACATCAAATTGCAGGCTGTCCTTTTAGCCAAAAGTTTACAGGCGGTGTCCTTAACCTTTCAAAATATTACACGTTTTGTCTTTTGGGCCAAACCTGGTTAGAAATCTCAGTTAAAAACTGTCATGTGCAATGCACATGAGAATAAAATGGTAATTTCACTCTAAACACTTTCTATTCCCCCTTTGTAACCCTCACCATTAAATCTATATTGTCTCACAACCATTTCTTTCAACGAAGAAAACCACGGAACAAAAAGAATGAAAAACTCAAAACTGCAACACATTTTCTTCCTTTGGATCAATCCTACTTATGATAAACTCTTTGATGAACAACAACATTCTGACAAGAAATCGCATATTTTGATCACTGTCCGAATAATCAAAGGAACACCCCTCAATTCATCTCTGTATCAACAGCGTATGTGATACAGATGAACAGATGGAGACGATCGGCGGAGTATTCCGGAGGCGGTGGAGGTGTGTCGGTGAATACGGTTTTCGACGACGATGAGATCGAGGCGACTAGAGAAAATCTAATGTTCGATTTTCAAACGGAGGTTGGGAAGCTGAAGGACGCGATTCTCAGATCTGTCAACCAAACCACCGAAGAATCGATAAATACCGGATTGCTCAAACCCCTAGTTTTGAAATTGAGGTAATTCTACGTGTTGATTTCTATACTCTGACATTTACAGATTGTTAATGAATCTTGATTTTACGTAAATGGGGGTCTCATGGTTGAAGAAAGTGAGATTTTTTAGTAGTTTTGTAATTTTTGTCTTTGAGGCATTTTGTTGAACACCTTGTGTTCGTGTTATATTTTTGTTGTTATTGAACTTTTAGGGTTAATAGTGTAGATCAGGTGATCAATGAATCTTGATTTTACGAGAAAATAGGGGGTCATGGTTGCAGAAAGTCAGAAACTGGGTTTTTATATTAGTTTGTGATATATGCCTTTGAAACATTTTGTCAAACACCTTGCGATTGAGTTTTATATCTCTTGTTATTGAATTTTTAGGGTTGATAATGAAGATCGACGGAAGAGTTGGGAGTTCTTGTGTGGATTGAAACTGAAAATGAAAGAAAGGAAGAACGACAGAATAGTTTAGGTGTTCATGTGGACCAGAGTTATGATCATTATATTGACATAACTGCAGGTGGAGCCATCTGGAAAAGTTGCTGATGATTACTCTTTTGGTAACACGGAACTTTTGGGTCAAGAAGAGTCATCTGGTGGTAGTAAGGACCAGAGTTATGATCATTATATTAACATAACTGTAGTTGGAGCCTTCAACTCTGAGCCTTACTCACCCAATTATGCTTTCACATCTAATGGGGAAAACCGGATCTCTGATAACTTATCCTTTGAACTCAATGACCTTCAACATTTTGATCCCACTGATCTGGAAGAGATGGACATTTTGCATCAATTAGCCTTGTTAAGTGTAAGAACCAGCAAGTTTTATAAAAGGACTGGTAGAAAGTTTCTAGGATTGCATGGGAATTTGAAGGTAGGGTCGGATAAGTAAAAAATCAAGTGCTACAAGTGTAATAGGCTTGTTCATTTTGCTAGGGAATGTAGGAGTCAAAACAATGGTCCAATCATCACTCACCCTAGTCTAAGACCTCAAACCACTAAAAGCACTGTGCACTATTCCCAATATACCCATGCTCCTTATATGCAAAACACTGCCCATTTTGCACATCTTGTAAACACTGTTCCAGTGCAATATGTTCAAACCATTGTTCCACAGATTCAATATGTGCAAGCCCCTGTATCTCAGGTTCAAGTGCAACCTGCACCACAACAAGCTGCACAAACATCTGCTCCAACATATGCCAGTCAACAGAGTTTCTTTACACAAGGCTTTGTTGATTGGAGCAGCTTGCCTGAGGATTTAAATGATGAAAATTTTGCTCTAATTGCTAATCCTGATGTTTCTCTTGATAAATTTTGTTTCATGGCATTAGAGTCAATACCAGAAGGGCAAGAATCTAAGGAAGTGGAGTCCAGATCTGAAGAAGTGGATGAAATTGCTGAAGTAGTGGTTACTGCTGTTGTTGGTGAACAGATGTTGGAACCACTTGTTGATCCATGGGATGCTAGAGTGTGTGAAGATGAATGTGACTGTGCCATGATGGCTGCTGCTAAGGTATCACCTCAGACCTTGAAAATTTATGTTCAGATAAATGCATTATTGCTTTTGCAAACATAAAAGAGGTGAATGAAAACCTTAGAGACAAGATTTTTAAAGATGAAGTACAATTTTAGAAAACTTTAAAGAGTTGAAAAACAAATTGTATGAAAAAGAAAATGAAATCAGCAGTCTGAAACATGAACACAGCATAACCAAAGACCAACTCCAAACTATGGTAGAAAATTACCAAGTTTGCAAAAAGGAGCTTGAATCCACCCAAATCACTTCTGAAAAATGGGTGGAGTCTTGTAAAGGTTATGAACTGAGGTTGGAAAAGCAGATTAAGATCAATGTAAAGTTTGGCATTGGCTTTAGAAAACATGACCAAACTGAAAACACTGCTAAAATTGATTTTGGCTTAGTTAAAGTAATCCCCACAAACATGGCTGGTCAAGAGATAAAAGTCACATATAAAAATGGAAACAAAATCATTTTAGAAAAACCAGAAGGGTCATCAACCTTTGAAGAGATAGAAAAATATCAATTCAAACCCACCTGGTCTGATGAATGTGACATCCTTGAAAACTTTAAGCCAATGGATTTTTCCACAATTGAGGTTGTCAAAGCACCCAAGGCTAAAGTCATTCCTCTAAAAGATATCCCAATAGAGGTTAAAAACTCTGTTGAAAAGGAAGTTGAAAAGAGGAAGAGAAGAGAAAAGATTAAAAACCTGTTTTGTGATTTTTGTGAGAAAATGAACCATGCTACAAAAGACTGTTTTCTTTTAAAAGCATATGGTATCAACAAAACAAGTATCATTGAGCCTGCACCTAAGTGCACAATTTGTGGAAAAATCAACCATCTTACTCAAGAGTGTGTGTACTTTTGAGGTTAAAAGAAAAGAGTACACATCAAAAACACTGGAGAGTCCACAAAAACCTTCCATCAAGAACAAACAGACTTTTGTGCATGTCTAAACAGCTATTACAAAATAGTTGAACAAAACCTCTGCTCCCAAAGAGGTACAAATGACATATGCACCACCATAAAACCAGTTCCCAAGAGGACATGGTCAACCATCATACCAAAAGGTCCCACATGCTTATGAAGCCTACAAAAGGCCCTCTAAGCCCAAAGTGAATATGCATCTGTTGGATCTGAGTTTCTTTTTTATTGTATTTTTCGTTTGAGATTAAGATGGAAATGAAAGAGTTGTGCAGCGGAATTAAGATGGAAACAAACTTTGCATACAATCAAACGAGAGTAATACTTTAATCAAACATCTTTACACAATGAATCGAAAGATTGAATTTGTTTCAACAACGATTACAATGATTGATGAATGAATGCAAACTCCCCCTCAGCCAGAGCTCAGTAGTTTGTTCGTGCAAAGAAGACGATGTGGTGAAAGAGCTAATAGAACAGTACAAAGTACTGAACTATTTATAGGCACTTGCAAACCACTGAGCATCTTAGCTGACGTCACCATGAAAGTGACATCTAACCTCCTAACAAACTCTAACCTCTGATCAATACAAACACTGATGTACTAACTACTGCTATTACAAATCATTACATAAAAGACACTTAAACAGCTGCTGCATCCTTCCACTGCTATGAACCCAGCAGTGCTTGTCCGGATCAGCAGTACTTGACTCAAGGCAGTAGATTGAGTCAGCAGAGCTTTGGTCTTCCATCAGTCTTTGACATTGGTCAGTAGATGCAAAGCAGCAGTTGTAGGTCAGCACTTAGTAAGATCAGCAGATAGGAGGTCAGTAGATATGAAACCACTTTCAAGGGGAGAGATTTGCATGAACCAACTGAATCGTCTGCTTATTCTGGATCCACTGCTCTAATCCAGTTTTGGCTTTAATTATCTGTTCCTCTGGTAGGGATCAATCCCAACAATCTCCCCCTGGAACAGATAATGCCAAAACTCTTCATTATTTGTGGAATTCTTTATTGCCTCATCAACAGCTCCCTTATCTGACCTTTAAATTGTAATTCAAAGTCTAGGGCATCTGTATCTTCATCATCCCTGCTAAGTGGAAGATCAAGGAGATCCTGCAAATCTTCAAGACTCAGGCCAAGAGCTTGTTCCCTTGATATTTTCTCCACTTCTCCACCAGGCCTGAGCAAAGTCAATACGCAGGTCTGTTTGTCAGTTTCCCACTTTTGTATTTTTGAGCCTGGTGGGTTTCTTGGGAGATGTTTATTTGCAGAAGTATTTGGAGAGGCTCGCCTGTTCATAGCTGGCTGAGCAGCACTTGCAGATTGTTCCAATTCAAGATCTTCTTTTATCATTACTTCCGTGCCTGCTTTTACAATAGCATCTCCAGCTAATAGATCTTGAATTGTTTCCATGCTAAACTGGTTTTTGCTCCTTCTTTTGTAGATGGCAGCACCAGCTGGAGCAGTGGTTCTTTTGATTTGCAGCTTTGGTGGTCTTTTTGAGACCTCTGCTTTGGAGTAGTCAGGCTTTTGTGGAACATTTGGATCTTTCTTTCTTAGTTCCTCCAACCTTTTGTAGGTGGCCCTGACTCTATCTTCTCCCCACTTTGTCACAGAGTTCTTTGACCCATAATCAGCTGCAATCAGCTCCTCTTTCATTCTTCTCAACTCTAACATCTTCTCAGCTTCAAATTGTTTGAATTTTTCAGGAGGAGTCTGCTTGACCTTATTTTTGATCATGTATTGAATCCTGGCTGCTTCTTTTTCAAGCTCAGGAATGGTCCAGTTCTTGTACATGTGTTTCTCCCCCTTGTATTTCTTGTAGGTCATGATGTTTTCAATGTAGTCTTTTCTCAAGGACTCATCTGCCCTTTCTGAAATTTTCTGACATGCATTTTTAGCAAATCGCTCCATAGCATTGACCTGTGAGAGTAAGAACTGATAGTTTTGTTGAAATTCTCTATCAGATTTCCCTCTTCTGTTTTTGATTGCAATATCCTCTGCTTGTTTGGCC
This sequence comes from Helianthus tuberosus, assembly GCA_030545235.1. NCBI lineage: Eukaryota > Viridiplantae > Streptophyta > Magnoliopsida > Asterales > Asteraceae > Helianthus > Helianthus tuberosus. The sequence continues at coordinate 59,665,360 of CM060437.1, read as the reverse complement.
TTAAGTTTCAAGTATTCTTCAATATTGTTAGGCCTGGGATATCCTGCAATTGATGGCAAACTCCTTTTGGCTGGGTCATCTTCATAATAAAAAGATTTGATTTCTTCTCTGACTGCAATGAGTTCCAGAGGAAATGAGACACCAGCAGGAGGTAGTGATTGTATAATTTGAGCTGAAGAGAGAGGTATGGGTTTTGGAATAGTGACAAGTGACAAGGATTTTGAAGATGTTGGTGGTGGTGAATTGTCATCATCTTTGAGAATTAGTCTTCTCCTTTTTGTAGGAGGGACTGGTGATGTTTTGGATGGAACAGTGGTGGTAGATGTAGTGGCAGTGGATTGTGATTGACTAACAGCTGTTGAAACAACTGGTGTTTCAACCACTGTTGTCATTACAACAGATGTTATAACATCTGCTGTCTTCTGCTGTATGTCAGCAGGTGTTGTTTTTGGTGGTGATGATGGTAAAGCAGTGGATGTTGTGTGTGTTGAAGTGGTGTGTGTTGATGAAACAACTGTTTGGCAAGCAGTAGTTTTTGTAACTCCTATTGCATCAGCTGTTTTGTATGATGGTTTTTTAGCAGACTTTGAATGTCTGGTTGAAATGGATTTGGGTTGCCTCACTTTTCTAGTAGGCTTCTTCTTTTCCTCAACAGGATTTTCATGATCCTTTGACCCAGAAGTACCCTGATCTGGATGATCCATTCTGTCCACCCTGGCTTTCCTTTTGGCCTCTCTATCCCTTTTTACACTTGCAACTGCTTCTGCTAGTGCATTTGTTGTCACATCAATTTTCTTGCTGCCATCTGGCAAAGGGATCTTCTTGGTCATGTTTGAATTTTCTGGTTCAAGATAGAGACCATCCTCTATACCCTTCTTTTTCCACTCCTTCATTTTCTCCCCCTTTTTGGCATTATCTTCAGGGATTTGATAAATGTAGTGGACTTTTGGAGGAGCATTGCCAGTGGTGTGCAAGATCTGAGTTTTGAGAGCCTTTAAATCAGCCTGAGTGTTCTTGAATCTTGACTCCATTGCATTTCTCAACTGTTGTACATGTTTTTCATGTTGCTGATCTGCTAATTGTGCTTGTTGTTGGAGAAAAGATTGAAATAAATTCCAGAGCTCATTTGTAGCAGGTGCCCTTTGTGGAGCAGGAGCTTGAGGTGGAACAGCAGTTGATTGTACCTTCTGAACTTGTAACACCTGTTGTAGCATATCTTTGAGTTCTGCAACAGAGTTATCAAGCTTTGCAATACGATTCGTCAATTTCTGGTACTTTAAACCATCACCCAAGTTAATGGGATCATCTGATTTCCCACTAGTAGTGGTTTTATCAGTGGTAGATGTAGGGAGTATACTCCAAACATTAACCACTGATGCCCATTTTTCTTGGTACTGGGGTCTTCTTCCTTCAACACTTGACAACCTTTTGATGTTGCCAGTAGGATAAATAAATCCACTGGTGGTTGGCAGAGGTGCTATAAAAGGAATTGCCTCCAAGGAAGTCTTATTAATGTAACCACTGTCCAAATGTAACCCAGTGAGTGTAACACTTGTAGTGGCTGCTTCACTTGGATTACCACCAAGAGTTACTTGTAACTCAAGGGGTGTAACCTCCTCAGGTTGTGTTGGTGGGTTAGCAAAGATTGATACATCAGACCCAGTCAGTTGTTGAGGTATATTCTCATTAGTAGGTGATTGAGAAGGACTAGTTAATGCCTGGTTCAAATCAATTGCATCCAACAGTGGTTTTATTGGTGAGGGAATTGTGGATGTGATGATTGGTGTAGAAAAAGGATGTGTCCCGGGCATTGGACTGTGGATGATAGAAACGAGTGTTTCCAGAGCATCATGATGTGGAGACCCTATTTGTACAACCTGTTCTTTTTGTGAAGAAGCAGGAGGAGTTGTGGTTATGGGTTGAGATATTTGTACCAACTGCTGTGAGTAAGTAGCAGCAGTGGTTTCTTGTGACATTTGTGTTGTCACTGGCAGGAGCTCTGGTATCTCATCCTCTAGAGTTGCCTTTTTGATGGGTTTTGTGGGTTTTTGAGTTTTTCTTTTTGGCTTTTTGGAGATAGTAGGTGTGGGTTTCAAAGCAGTTGTGCTGCTGCTTTGATCACCTTGAGCAGTGGGCTCAGCAGCAGATACCTGAGGAGCAGTTGTAACTGCTAAAATCTGCTCAGGCACCTCTGCTTGTGTTTTGCAAGGTGCTAACATTCTTGAAAAAGTTTCAGTTGTTAAACTGTTTATTTGAGTAGAATCACCTTGGTTTATTATAGCTAAATCATCCTTACTGAATTTCTTTTCAAAATAGTAACTTAAAAACCTTGGAAACAGTAAGAATGATTTTGTTTCAACATTATTAACCAAATCTTTAAAAATTTCCCGAGAATAGTTGAAATTTTCTTCTTGAAGAATTGCATATCCCAGATTTTGAATCTTTAAAGGGATTTCATTGAAAGAAGTGGTTTTGTTTGAAACACATAGTAGGAGGGTATGAAATAAAAATCTGGTTGCAGACGGAAAATAACCTTTTTCTAAGGTAATTTTCTTCATCATTGTGGCTTCATACCCTCTCTCAATGAAGTCAGTTTGTAACTCGTTTTTAGTGAAAGAAATTTTACCTTCCTGATCACCGAGTTGAAAGACCTCTGAAATGGATTGTGGCGTGATTTGGACAGCTTTACCCTTTATAGAAGAGTTTATGGTAGTTGCAGTGTCTCCTTGTTTTTCAAGGGTTGCATTTTTCCAGAACTCTCTTTGGGTTGCCAAATAGATTGGTGCATCGGCAGTGATCAAAGTTTTGTACTTTGATTTTGCCATGAGATCAATGATGGAATCAAAAACTTTGGTGGTTCCTGGTTTTGTGAGAAGACCCAGGAGATTGTGAGATGGTTTATGTGGAATTTCAGTGGAGATTGCCTTTTGAGAGTCTGTTTTCGATGATGATTTGGATGAGGGTTTTGCAGATTTCTTTGATTTTGTCATTTTGAAGATGATTGATCGAAGAAATTTGTGAAGAAATGAGATGAAAAACTGCTTTGAGAAGAGAATTTTTAAGAATTCAATTCGACAGTAAAACCCTGTTTTGGTGGTGAGTGGGGGATTTTATAGAGAAGAAAGTGAATGCTGAGGTGGCAGCCGTTACAAAAAGTCTGACCAATATGTACTGTCCACGTGACAACCCCTGTTGAAAGTGAAGGACAGTACTTGTGGGATAGGGACAGATGAAGGCAGTGGTATGAAAGCAGTGGATGATTTTCACTATCAGTGGATAGCATATCAGTGGATAAGACACTGCTTTTAAACAACAGAGTTTATCAAAGTAATGAGAGAGCAGGGGTTGACATTCAGCAGTGGACAGACTTTTGAAAGAAGCAGACTTTTGAACAATCAGTGGTTAATGGCAGACTTTTAAGGATTTTAATGAAAATTTTCACTTTTAGCTATTTTTAAGGATGGAATTTTGATTTTCTGAAAACATTTTGTTGCTTTTATTCATAGAAAAACAAGATGTTGCTTGTTATTCCATGTTCAGCATCCCAATCCTAGAGACCAAACTTTCAAAAGTGGCTGTATCAAGTGCTTTTGTGAGCACATCTGCCAGCTGGTCGTTAGTTGGGACATGATGCAGAGAAATCAAACCTTTTTCATAGCAATCCCTCACAAAGTGATGTCTGATGTCGATGTGTTTGGTGGTTGAATGGGAAACTGGATTTTTGATGATATTTTCTGCTGCCTGACTGTCCAACATGAGTGGTGTCTTTAAGGCAGTGATACCAAAATCCAGCAACTGATTTTGAAGCCACAGGAGTTGGGCTGTACAGCTTGCAGCAGCAATGTATTCAGCTTCAGCAGTGGATGTTGAAACAACTGCTTGCTTTTTGCTTTGCCATGAAACTAAGCAATCACCTAGAAACTGGCACCCTCCTGATGTGGACTTCCTTGTGGTGTGACATCCAGCAAAGTCACTGTCTGAGAAACCTGAAAGCTTGATGTTCCCATTAGCTGGATACCAGATACCAAGTGTGGGAGCACCTTTTATGTATCTGAAGATCCTTTTTAAAGCAATGAGATTTGATTTTCTGGGAGCTGATTGACTTCTTGCACAGACACATGTTGCAAACATGATGTCTGGTCTAGATGCAGTTAGGTACAATAAAGACCCAATCATGCTTCTATAAAGTGTTTGGTCAATCAGCTCATCCTTTTCATCAGACATGACCAACTTATTAGTTGCCATGGGTGTGCTGCATGGTTTACAATCATTCATATCAAATTTGGTTAAAAGTTCTTTAGCATATTTACTTTGATGAATGAAAGTTCCATTTTGCAATTGCTGTACTTGAAGACCAAGAAAGCATTGCAGCTCACCCATAGCACTCATTTCAAACTCAGTTGTCATGAGTTCTCTAAACTCTTCACACATTGAGTTACATGTGCTTCCAAAAATAATGTCATCCACATAAATCTGGACAATCATTAAATCCTTCCCTCTCCATTTTAAAAATAGTGTTTTATCAATGGTACCTCTTTTGAAACCATTTGAGAGTAGGAAGTTGGAAAGAGTTTCATACCAGGCCCTTGGTGCTTGTTTCAAGCCATACAAGGCTTTGTTTAGCCTGTAGACATGATCTGGATAAAATGGATCCTCAAAACCTGGAGGTTGACAAACATACACCTCTTCTTGAATTGTACCATAGAGGAAAGCACTTTTGATATCCATTTGAAACACCTTCATATTGTGGTTGACAGCAAAGGCCAGGAACAGTCTAATGGCTTCCAATCTTGCAACAGGGGCAAATGTTTCATCATAATCAATCCCCTCTTCCTGTCTGTAACCTTGAACCACAAGCCTGGCTTTATTCTTGACAACAATACCCCTTTCATCAGTTTTGTTCTTGAAGACCCACTTTGTGCCAATGGGACTAACCTCTTCTGGCAGTGGTACAAGCTCCCATACTTGTTGTCTTTTAAACTGTTGGAGCTCCTCTTGCATGGCTTCTACCCAGCTGTTGTCTTTCAGTGCCTCTTGGTACTTGACTGGCTGATGGAGTGATAGAAAACCAGCAAAAAGACAAATGTTTTGGGTTTGGCTTCTTGTGAGCACCCCTTCATTTATGTTGCCAATGATTTGATCAGGTGGATGAGATCTCAAGAAGATTAAATCTCCTTGGTATGGTATGATGGCATTGGTTTGTGAAGGCTGCAAATGTGTATCATCTGAGCTAACCACTGCTGGGGACTTTGATGATCCAGCAGTGGCTTCAAAAGGTGGTGGTATAGGAGGTAATGATGTGGACAACTGCTGACTTGTATTCACTGTTTGAGGACTTTTGTCAGCAGTGTTTGAGGATGTGGAAGCAGTGGTTGATGGGCTACTTTGGTCAACAACTGTTGAGGTAGCAGTGGTTGAGCTTTGACAACTGTTTTGAACAGCTGGTGCTTTTCCCTTTGTGGCAGACCTTTGAGGAATGATGATTTCATACCCATAGTCTGGTGTTGTATCCTCTGATGGACCTGCACTGTTAGTCTTGACAGCAGTATTTTCAAAAGTGAATTTTTCAAGATCAAACAGATCTGCAGGGTTTGCTGGGATTTTCATTGATGAGAGTTCATTGAACTTAACATTCAAAGTCTCTTCCACTGCCTTGGTCCGTGTAGTGAACACTTTGTAGGCCTTGGCAGTGGTTGAGTATCCCAGATGATAACCACAATCAATTTTGGCTGCAAATTTTGAAATGGAATCTTTTAAGTTCAAAATAAAGCATGGGCAGCCAAACACTTTGAAATATGAGATCAGTGGTTTAATTTTATACAGAATTTCATAGGCAGTCTTTTTGTGCCTGGGGTTTATTAAAACTCTGTTCTGAACATAGCAAGCAGTGTTTACTGCCTCTGCCCAGAAAGTTAATGGCAAACCTGAATCTGCAAGCATGGTTCTGGCAGCCTCAATCAGAGTTATGTTCTTCCTTTCCACTACCCCATTCTGCTCTGGTGTTCTTGGGATGCTGTACTGCCTTACAATCCCTTTCTTCACATAGAAGGCATCCAACTCCCTATTTTTGAATTCTGTGCCATTGTCACTCCTGAAGCTTTTCACTGGAAGGTCAAATTGCTTTTCAACCTGTATTACAAAGTCTTGCAAAATGCCTGCAGTTTCATCTTTTGAGTGCAAAAAGAAAGTCCATGTAAACCTAGAAAAGTCATCAACAATAACCAAACAATATCTTTTCTTTTTGAGGCTCATGACTTGAACTGGGCCAAACAAATCCATGTGTAGCATTTGCAAACACTGGGTTGTTTTGGACTCTTCAATGGACTTGAAAGAACTTTTATGTTGTTTTCCTTTTAAACAGGAAATGCAATGTTCAGGACATGAAAACAATTTTTGTGGTAGGCCTCTCACCAAACCATTTTTTGAAATTTCTGTGATTGTCTTAAGATTTGTGTGTCCCAGCCTTCTGTGCCAAAGTTCTATCTCTTTGTTAGAGGCAGCTGAGAACAGACAAGCATCAGCTCTGGGACACTCTTTTGACATGTCAACAACATAAACATTGCCACTTCTTTGAGCAACAAGTTTAGTTTGACCAGAGTTGATTATTGCTTCAATCTTTTTGACCATTTCTGGTCCAACAATCCTACAACAATCTTTTGTGAAAAATGACCCAAATCCCTTGTCACTCATTTGGGACACACTCAGAAGGTTCAATTTTAGATTGTCTATTAGATTGACATTTTCAAATTTTACTTTTCCAGAATGCACTGTACAAGACCCCAGAACTTTTCCTTTACTATTATTCCCAAAGGATATATCACCCCCTCCATGGATTTTAAAGTCTTTGAGGAGGGCTTTACATCCTGTCATGTGCCTGGAGCCTCCACTATCTACATACCAAAGACTATCAAAGCATGCAGAAGCTCCCTGCACATGAAGTAAAAGGATTAGTTCATTAAGGTCTCCAAAGCCAGCAGGGCTTTGGATGGGGTCTCAACAGTGTCTGGGATGGATGCAGAATGATGGACAGTGGTTAGGTCAGGGGTTTGAACTGTTTTAGGACAGTGTTTCTCTAACCACTGTTGTGGGTCCTGACCAATCATCTGCTGGTAACCAAAAGGATGCCTGTTCACTTTGGGTTTAGAGGGCCTTTTGTAGGCCTCATAAACGTGTGGAATCCTTTGGTAAGACTGTTTTTCCTTGCCTTTTCTGAACTGATTGGCAGGGGGTGCATCAGTAACCTGAACATCCCTTTTGACAGATGTTTGGTTCAGCTGTTTTGTAACAGCTGTTTGAACTGGCACAAACAGTGGTTGTTTCTTGGTGAACTTGACAGATGATGAGGATGATGGACTCAAGGATGTTTTAGCCATGTACTCATTCTTTTTCACATCAAAGTTTTTGAGGTACACACATGCTTGAGTTTTGTGGTTTGTTTTACCACAAACAATGCAGCTTTCTGCTGAAACAATGACACTTGTCTTGTTTAAATCATAAGCTTTCAAGTGGAAACAATCTTTTGTTAGATGATTCCTTTTCTCACAGAATTCACAAAACAAGTTGTCAATTTTATCTTTCTTCTTTCTCTTTTCAGACTCCTTTGCAACAGAGGTTTTAACCACTGCTGGGATGTCCTTGAGAGGTATGACTTTAGCTTTTGGAGCTTTAACACCATCAGTTGATGTAAAGTCCATTGGCTTGAAATTTTCAAGAATATCACACTCGTCAGACCAGGTAGGTTTAAACTGATATTTTTCAAGTTCTTCAAAAGTTGAGGAACTCCTTGTTCTGCCAAGTGTGATTTTGTTACCAAGTTTGTCAGTGATTTTCACTTCTTGGCCATTCTTGTTTGTGGGGATGAACTCAGTGGTTACATCAGTGTTTTGAACAGATTTTTCTCAAGCAATGTGTTCATCATCATATTTTCTATACCCAACCCCAAATTTCACATTACTTTCAATCTGTTTAGCAAGCATCACCTCATATCCTCTGCAGAATTCCACCCATCTTTCACAAGTAATTTGGGTGGATTCCAACTCCTTTTTGCAACTTTGGTATTTTTCTACCATAGTTTGAAGTTGGGTTTTGGTGATGCTTTGCTCTTCTTTTTGACAGCTGATTTCTTTTTCCTTTTCAGTCAATTTGTTTTTAAGTTCTATTAAAGACCTTTCAAATTTGACCTCATCAGACAAGATTTTATCCCGAAGGTTTTCATTCACCTCTTTAATGTTTGCAAAAGCAATTATGCAATTGTCAGAACACAGTTTTTCAAGAACTTGTGGAGATACCTTGGCAGCTGCCATCATTGCACAATCACATTGATGATCTTCATCATCATCAGCTTTTACCTTCTTTTCACCAGCTTTTTCTTCTTTCTCTTCTTCTTTGTCCTCTATGGACCATGGATCTGTCATTGGTTCAATCAGGGTACCTGAACATTCTCCCAACAGTATTTCACCAGCCACAGCAGTAACCACTGCTTCAGTCACCTCTTCCACTGTTTCAAAGCTCTGCTGTTCCTCCTCAGTTTCAACTCCCTCCTGTATTGACTCTAATGCCATCAAACAAAACTCATCATGAGAAGAATCATTAGAAGCATAGAGTGCAAAATTCTCATCATTAAGGTCTTCAGGCATACTGCTCCAGTCAACAATCCCTTGAGTGAAAAAACTTTGTTGATCTGGTTGTGCTGCTGCTGGAGCAGTGGTTTGAGGTGCAACAGGTTGCACTTGTACCTGTGGAGCAGGGGTTTGAACATATTGGATTTGTGGAACAGTAGTTTGGACATAATGTACTGGCACAGGGGCAGCAGCATAGTGAGCAGTGTTCACTTGAGCTGCTGGGGCATATTGGGCATAGTGCACAGTGCTTTGGTTTTGAGGTCTAGGATTTGAGCTAGGATGAGTAATTATGGGACCAGTAGTTTGACTCCTACATTCCCTAGCGAAATGTCCCAACCTATTACACTTGTAGCACTTGATTTTCGATTTATCCAACCCAACCCTTAGATTCCCATGCAAACCTGGGAATTTTCGCCCTGTTCTTTTGTAGAACTTGCTAGTTCTAACACTTAGCAAAGCCAGTTGGTGCAGGATGTCCATTTCCTCTAAATCAGTGGGATCAAAATGTTGCAAATCATTTAGTTCAAAACTTAAATTGTCTGACATCTGGGTTTCGTTTGCAGTGAATGCATAACTAGCAGAGTGAGGATCAGGGTTGTTAAAATTTGCACCAGCAGTTATGTCAATGAAGTGATCAAAACCCTGATCCTTACCACTGCTCCCAGATTCTTCTTGACCCAGAAGAGCTGTATTACCGAAGGTGTAATCATCGGTAACTTTTCCTGACTCTTGTAACCTCCTTTTCTGGTTCAACTCCCTTTCATAGGTCAGGAGTCGACCGTGGAGTTGGGTCAAGGTCAGATCCTTGAATTCAGGTGAATTTCGGGAGACAAAAGCTATGGTGTCCCATTTTTCTGGCAGTGACCTGAGGAACCTGCTATTTTGAGTTGAGTTTGTAAAAGTGGTGTTAACCAGCCTCAGTTCACTGATGAGACAACTGAAACGCTCAAATTGTTGCGTTAGTGATTCTCCTTTAACGTAGCAAAATGTTTCATACTGTTGGTTCAGGATTTCCCTATTGTTTTCTATGACTTCTTCAGTTCCCCCAAACTGTTCCTTAAGTGCATCCCATAACTCTTTGGCACTGTTACAGTGTAACAGTCCAGCATATATCTCATTAGGCAGCGCTGATGCTATGATGCTAAAAGCTTTAGCATCTAGTTCGATCTTTTGAAAGTCGGTTTCGGTATAATTTTCAACTGGTTTTGGAACGAACTTTTTAGCATCTTCAGCGCTTGGCACTGAAGGAACATGGGGACCATAAATGACAGACCTCCAACAACCTGTGCTTTGTTGAGCGAGGATGTGACCCATCCTCCTCTGCCAGATGTTGTACTCATTTCTTTTTAGCATAGGTGGTTTAAAAAGTGAGCCGATGTTGTTTTTATCATCCTGAGATTGTGACGTCATTCTTGTTGTTTTACAGACACTGAGAAATCAACTTTAATGGTGATTAATCCTTGCTCTGTTTTTCAACGGACGAACAAACGATCAGTATCAACTGTTATGAGCTGAACTATTTACGTCAAAATGATTGTTAAATCAAATTTGACTGTCCGAGCTCTGATACCAATTGTTGGATCTGAGTTTCTTTTTGATTGTATTTTTCGTTTGAGATTAAGATGGAAATGAAAGAGTTGTGCAGCGGAATTAAGATGGAAACAAACTTTGCATACAATCAAACGAGAGTAATACTTTAATCAAACATCTTTACACAATGAATCGAAAGATTGAATTTATTTCAACAACGATTACAATGATTGATGAATGAATGCAAACTCCCCCTCAGCTAGAGCTCAGTAGTTTGTTCGTGCAAAGAAGACGATGTGGTGAAAGAGCTAATAGAACAGTACAAAGTACTGAACTATTTATAGACACTTGCAAACCACTGAGCATCTTAGCTGACGTCACCATGAAAGTGACATCTAACCTCCTAACAAACTCTAACCTCCGATCAATACAAACACTGATGTACTAACTACTGCTATTACAAATCATTACATAAAAGACACTTAAACAACTGCTGCATCCTTCCACTGCTATGAACCCAGCTGTGCTTGTCCGGATCAGCAGTACTTGACTCAAGGCAGTAGATTGAGTCAGCAGAGCTTTGGTCTTCCATCAGTCGTTGACATTGATCAGTAGATGCAAAGCAGCAGTTGTAGGTCAGCACTTAGTAAGATCAGCAGATAGGAGGTCAGCAGATATGAAACCACTTTCAAGGGGAGAGATTTGCATGAAGCAACTGAATCGTCTGCTTATTCTGGATCCACTGCTCTGATCCAGTTTTGGCTTTAATTATCTGTTCCTCTGATAGGGATCAATCCCAACAGCATCTTTTTGGTTTTCAACATCTGACAGGAGATGGTCCACAACAGTGGTTACAGAAAAATGCTCAAAAATCTATTCAAAACCCTGACCTAACAACTGTTTATGCTCCTGGACTTGAGGCTGACCTATCTGTGACCACATCCAAAGCCTTATTGGTTTTGGAGACCCACCTGAACTAATTGTTTACTTGATGTGCAAGGAGCTTCTACATGCTTAGATAGTTTATGGTATGTAGATAGTGGAGGCTCCAGGCACATGACAAGATGTAGAGTCCTACTCAAAGATTTCAAAAAACATGTAGGGGGTGATATATCCTTTGGTAACAATTCAAAAGGAAATGTGTTGAGGTCAGGGACAGTTCAGGCTGGGAAGCTCAAGTTTGAGAATGTCAATCTTATTGACAATCTGAAGTTTAACCTCCTTAGTGTTTCACAAATGAGTAACAAAGGCTATGGGTCATTCTTCACTAAGGAGAACTGTAAGATTGTTAGGCTAGAAATGGTGAAAGAGATTGAAGAAATCATAGACGGGGGTAAAACACAGCTTGTTGCTCAAAGGAGTGGCAATGTGTATGTAGTTGATATGTCAAAAGACAACACAATGGCTGATGCTTGTCTGTTCTCAGTTGCCTCTAACAAAGAGAAAGAATTATGGCACAGGAGACTTGGGCACACAAATCTTAAGACTATCACTACACTCTCAAAACAATGCCTTGTAAGAGGTCTCCTACAAAAACTTTTTACTTGTTCTGAGCATTTTGTTTCCTGGCTAAAAGGTAAACAACATAAAAGCTCATACAAGTCCATTGAAGAGTCCAAAACAACCAAGTGTTTGCAAATGTTGCACATGGATTTGTTTGGCCAGCAAAAATCATGAGTTTGAAAAAGAAAAGATATTGTTTAGTTATTGTAGATGATTTTTCTAGGTTTACATGGACTTACTTTTTACACTCTAAAGATGAGACTGCAGGTATCTTGGAAGACTTTGTTAAACATGTTGAAAAGCAATTTGACTTGCCAGTAAAATCTTTAGAAGTGATAATGGAACAGAGTTTAGAAACAAGGAGTTGGATGAGTTTCGTGTGGCAAAAGGGATTATAAGGCAGTACAGCATCCCAAGAACACCAGAACAAAATGGGGTGGTTGAAAGGAAAAAATAGAACTTTGATTGAAGCTGCCAGAAAAATGCTTGCAGACTCAGGTTTACCCTTAACCTTTTGGGCAGAGGCTGTAAACACTGCTTGTTATGTGCAGAACAGAGTTTTGATCAACCCCAGGCATCAAAAGACTGCCTATAAAACTCTGTTCAAAATCAAACCACTGATCTCATACTTCAAAATCTTTGGATGCCCATGTTTTATCCTAAACTTAAAAGATTCAATTTCAAAATTTGCAGCCAAAGTAGATTGTGGTTACCATCTGGGATACTCAACCACTGCCAAAGCCTACAAAGTTTTTAACACAAGGACTAGGTGTGTGGAAGAGACTTTGAATGTAAAGTTCAATGAACTTTCATCACTGAAAATCCCATCAAACCCTGTTGAATTGTTTTACCTAGATAAGTTTACATTTGAAAATGTAACTGTCAAGACTAACCCTGCAGGTACCCCACAATCTGTCTCACAAGACTATGGATGTGACATTGTGATTCCACAATACAAAGTCACTACCACAACAAGAGCAGCAGATGTTCAAAATAGCTGTCAAAGCTTATCCACTATTGCATCAACAGTTGTTGATCAAAACAGCTCTCAAACATCTGCCACCACATCATCTCCAACCTCTGTTGATAAAAATCCATCAACAGTGGATAAAAATCAACATTGTTCCACACCCATTCCTCCACCTCCAATTTAAACAGATGTTAGTTCATCAAAGTCACCAACAGATGTTAGCTCAGATGACTCACATCTGCAGCCCTCACCTCTCAATGCTATTGTTCCATATAAGGGGGATCTAATATTCCTTAAATCTCATCCACCTGATCAAGTGATTGGAAACATCAATGATGGCATTCTCACAAGAAGTCAATCCCAAAACATTTGTCTTTTTGCAGGCTTTCTATCACTCCGTCAACCTGTCAAGTACCAAGAGGCACTGAAAGACAATAGTTGGGTAGAATCCATGCAAGAAGAGCTCCAACAGTTCAAAAGACAACAAGTATGGGAACTTGTACCACTGCTAAAGGATGTAAGTCCAATTGGCACAAAGTGAGTCTTCAAGAACAAAACAGTTGAAAGGGGCATTGTTGTCAACAACAAAGCCAGGCTTGTGGTTCAAGATTATAGACAAGAAGAAGTCATAGATTATGATGAGACATTTGCTCCTGTAGCAAGACTTGAAGCCATCAGATTGTTCTTAGCCTTTGCTGTCAACCACAACATCAAGTTGTATCAAATTGATATCAAGTGTGCTTTCCTTTATGGAAAAATTCAAGAAGAGGTATATGTTTGCCAACCTCCTGGTTTTGAAGATCCTTTTTATCCTGATCATGTCTACAAGCTCAATAAAGATTTGTATGGCTTGAAACAAGCACCAAGGGCCTGGTATGAAACTATTTCCACTTTTCTCATCTCTATAGGCTTTACAAGAGGTAAAATTGATAAAACACTATTTTTAAAATGGAGAGGAAAAGAATTGATGATTGTCCAAATTTATGTTGATGTCATCATCTTTGGAAGCACATGTAATGGCATGTGTGAAGAGTTCAGACAACTCATGACAGCAGAGTTTGAAATGAGTGCAATGGGTGAACTCCAATGTTTTCTTGGTCTCCAAGTTAAGCAATTGCAAAATAGTACTTTCATTCATCAAATCAAATATGTAAAAGAACTTTTAAACAAAATTGAGATAAATGAATGCAAACCATGCAGTACACTCATGGCAACCACAAAGCTTGTCATGTCTGATGAAAAAGATGACTTGGTTGATCAGACCTTATATAGAAGCATGATTGGGTCTTTAGTGTACCTAACTTCATCAAGGCCAGACATCATGTTTGCAACATGTGTTTGTGCCAGATCCCAGTCAGCACCTAGGAAGTCTAATCTCATTATTGTGAAAAGGATATTCAGATACATAAAAGGTTCTCCCACACTTAGTATTTGGAATCCTGCTAATGGGAATGTTAAGCTTTCAGGTTTTTCAGACAGTGATTTTGCTGGATGCAACTCCACCAGGAAGTCTACATCAGGGGGATGTCAATCCCTAGGCAATTGCTTAGTGTCTTGGCAAAACAAAACGCAAGTAGTTGTTTCCACATCCACTGCTGAGGCAGAATACATTGCTGCTGCAAGTTGTACAGCCCAACTGTTGTGACTTCAAAATCAGTTACTGGATTTTGGTATAACTGCTCTAAAGACTCCTCTCATGTAGGATAGTCAAGCAACTGAAAATATCATCAAAAATCCAGTATCCCATTCAACCACCAAACACATTGATATCAGACGTCACTTTGTGAGGGGTTGCTATGAAAAAGGTTTGATTTCTCTGCATCATGTTCCAACTAAAGATCAGCTGGCAGATGTGCTAACAAAAGCATTAGACACATTCACCTTTGAAAGCTTGATCTCTAGAATTGGCATGCTTAACATGGACTAACAAGTAAAACTTGGTTTTCCATGAATAAAAAGCATTAAAATGTTTTCAGAAAATCAAAATTTCATCCTTAAAAGTAGTTAAAATGAAAATTTTTCATAAATCCTTAAAAGTCTCTCCATATCCACTCCTTGTTTTAAACCTCTGATGGTTGAAAATTCACCCACTACTGAAAGACAACCTCTGTTTATCCATTCCTTTATTGACCACTATTGACCAAACACTGTTGGTTTCAACTACTGATAGATAAAAAATCAGTCCTTGGCATTTCATACAATGTTCCCAACCACTGTTGTTGCCCAACAGTGGTTTCCAAACAACTGTCATCAACTTTTTAATCAGTGGTTGCCATGTGGGCAGATGTTAACCGTCAGATCTTTGAAATCGCTGCCACATCAGCATTCACTTTTTCCCATTTATAAAACCCTGATTAACTCCCAAACAGAGCTTTCACTGTCGTATCGAATTCAAAAATTCTACAAAGCGGTTATCATCTTCTTCATCATTCTCTTTCAACCATTCGCAATTTTCTACTTTCGATTATGGCTCTTATCATCAAACACCTCCACAACTACCTCTGACGTTTGAGAAAACAGACAAAATACAGAGTTCCACTCAATAATCGACACCTTGTCTTCCTTAAAATACAAAAATTTACTCACGTGTGATGCACCCATTTATCAAGACACCTTACGTGATTTATGGGCAAACGCTGAAGTTTACGAACAAGATAAAAAGCCATGGGGAATTACCTCAAAAGTAGGAGGTGTCTTGGTTGCAATAACCCCTGCTACCATTTCAGAGGTATTTCAGATGAATGATCTTCAAGGTAAAACTTCTTTTCCAAAAAGTGAGTATCAATTAGATTTGATTGAACGTGGGTATGATGGACAATTAACAAAAGCAACAATGTTTAAAGGAAATTTTCCACCACCAATGAAATTTTTGTTCCATACCCTGCTCACTTGTCTTTCAAACAAAACAAATGCTTTCCATGAAATACCATTAAAAATTCAGTACTTGGGTTATGCAATTATGTCAAAATCAGATTTTAACTACACCCAAGCACTGTTTACTGATTTGGTCAATAATGTGAAAAACATTAAAGATGGGAAAAAATTCTACATTTCTGTTATTCCCAAGGTTTTTGAGCTACTGTTTGCAAAAGAAAGTTCCTGAAAAAGCCTTTGAGCAAGGAACACCTTTCAAAATAAACAGTCTCTCTTCTAAAACATTTACTCACCTAATGGCAAAAGAGTCAAAAGTTTATAAAACACAAGCAAAGGGGTCTGAGCAAACTTTAGATGAGTCCACATCTGCTCCTCAAACCTCTGTTGCTGAGCCCACTGCTCATGGTGAACACAGCACCACAACCACTGCTGTGAAACCTCCACCATCCAAACCCAAAAAGACCAAGACAAAAACCAAAAGGCCTACCAAACCCATAAATAAGGGTCCTCTAGAAGATGAGATCCTAGAGGTTAACTCTGTGACAACACAAATGTTACTAGAAACCACTGTTGCTACTTCCTCACAACAAATGGAAAGATCTCAACCTGAAACCTTAACTCCTCATGTTTTCTCACAAAAGGAACATGTTGTAAGCATAGGGACACCACCATATGAATCATTACCCTCACTTGAGAGTATGATTAACAGCCCCTCTCCCAGGGCAATGTCTCTTTCAACACCACTCACTTCATCTCCTATTCCACCAACCATTATACCTCTATTTGAGGTCATTGAAATTTAAACACAAAACAGCCCCTCTCACCAACACATTACTAAGAGTATAACTTCAACATTGGTTGTGTCTGAACCTATTCAATTGGCTAACCCACAAACAGCTGAGGAGGATACACCACTTGAATTTCCTGAAATTCTTGTTGGTAGTTCAAGTGGAGCAGCTACTACAGATGTTGGATCCACTTATCTACATCTGGACAGTAGTTTCATCAGTCAGACTCCCTTGAAGGCAACCACTGCTGTGTCTACCAAGGTAACCACTGGTGTGTTCAATTAACCACTAGTGTTCTTTCTAAGGTATCCACTGATGCAGAAGGAAGTCCCCAGAACCAAGAACAAGGTGCATTTGCTAATGAAAACTTAGAGACTCCTCCTGTTTCAAAAGCAAATACAACCACCTCTGGTGTGAATTCAGATGATCTTATTAAGTTAGGTGATGAGTTAAGTTACAAGGATTTGACGGAGAGGATGTCCAACATTGTAACAACTGTTGGCGAAATGAAAGACCTAATGAAGCAGTCGGTGGATGCTTCCAAAAGTCAACCCTCTCCTCAGCAGTTATCCCAAGAGCTTTGGAACTCACTACAACACATTCTTGCAGCTCAATGGAATTTGGCTGAAATCAACCACAACTCACACATGGAGTTGATCAGACTTATGGTTGATGCAAGGTATAAAGACACACAGGCTGATATCAGGGGAATCAAAGAATCCCTTGCAAAGATAACTGGCACTACCCCTGCACCAATCTTTGAAAAAAATGATGAAGATGATGCCAAAAAGGGGGAGAAAGACTCAATGAAAAATTTTGGCAAACCTACACCAAGGAATCAGCCAAAATAAAATCCAGAGCTTGCTAAAAAGACTTCTGGAAAATCTGACACTGGTAAGAAAAAGGGAATTGATGAAACCCTTAACAAACAAACAGATAAAGAGATTGAAGCAAAGTAGAAGAGAAGGGATACAAAAGAAAGTAGACAAGATGTTCGGAGGCAGGAGTTTCAGAAAAAGGTAAAGAAAGAAAGCAAAGTGCTAAACATTGGAACCTCAACCAGAAGAAAATCTTACGAACACAACAAACCTCCTATTGCCACATTCCCTAAACCAAAATCACCATCTAAGCCAACCACTGCTGATCCCAAAAAGCCAAACACTGATACATCTAAACTTAAACCTAAACCTTCACCACAAAAACCACCTTACAAAAAGCAGAAAGCAAATCCCTCACCACCACCATCATCCATAGCAACGGATGTTGATGCACCAAAAGCATCAACAGATGTTAAGACAACAACTGTTTGTAGGATCGTGAAACGACCTAATTAGTCGATCAGAAGAGTACTCAGACAAAATCAGAGGTAGAATTCATTGATTCTATCTTTGTTTAGCTTGTATTCACTATTAACTCTCTCGTTTATTAATCTCTGAACAAATTACAGCACGTAGACACTTCGACAGCACCTCGGCGTCGGAAACAAGAAGGTTACAAATGATTTCGTATGGAGGGTGTATATAGGAGCTGTAATTTCGTTTGAAGGTGACCAAGTGCAGTTCAAATGAAATTACATATGTTGATTTCGTTTGAACTTGCACATGACACATTCAAACGAAATTAACTTCAATCCACCCAAAACTCTATAATTTTCTCGTACAACGTGCCCTATTCTAACAATAGTAATCCACGACTCGATACAATATGAAGTCAACAGACGTATGCACTAACAGACTCCCCCTCGGATGTTGACGAGTCTGAAGTATCGAGTCTTTGCAACTTCAGTCTTTATCAGTCTCTGGGCTTCCAAAACTTCTCTTGGCTTTCCATAGTATCAGGATCTGTAACCTTTTTCTTGTCTTCAGACTCCCCCTCTCACTTAGCTGGGATTGCAGTCTGGAATTCTTTATCAGTAACAAAGTATCAAAACCTGGAATTTGATCATCAGGAATTGAAACTTCGCTTTTTATCATTTCCTGCACACAATTTCTCACAAACATATAAGCTTTATAGTAGTTACATCAAGTTCAAATTAATGACCTTCATTAACTAACCAAACTTTCTTTCGACAAACAAATTTCTTCTTTTAAACACACACTCCCAAACCTGTTCATCATGTTTAGCACTTGAAATTTTGAAAATCAGCTCTTCAACATCAGTTGTCGAAAATCTTTTTGTATTTTTCAAAAATTTATGCTAAAACACACTAAAATCTTTTTGGAATTTTGGATATGAAATGCAAAGCAGAAATAAAATATTTACAGACACTATTTTTGTGAGTTTGTGTAAGAGGATCATATCAGTTTATGTGACCAATCACTAGCACCGTTAAGCTTTTAACATTTTCAGTTCTAAACGATTCACATAGATTGACGATATTGTTGTCCACTTAAACTCAATCTAAAAACTTTCGAAATGCTTACCGATACGTTAAGATATATTAATTTTGCAATAAGCTCTTATGAACCCCACGATCTCAGCATATCCCCTCATCATGCAATACACTAACTCAAGTAATGCCTTTAAACTTTTATCAACTGTGATTTGTGCGAAAAACAAAGCAGAATGTTTAAACATTAACAATCAGGTCGATACTTCCGTATACGCAGAGAAAGTCCAATGTTTAAACAAAATAAGAAAAATAAAACAAGTTGAAGTTGTTTAGGCTTTAACCACCAGATCGATACTCCCGTATACGCAGAGGTGATCCAAAGCTTAAACGAAACACCAAAGAAAATAAAGCAGAACGTTTAGGCAATAACATCCAGTTCGATACTCACGTAAACGCAGAGGATGTCCAATGCTTAAACAAAATAAAGAAATAAAACAAGTTTAAATATTCGCAAAATAAAATGCACAATCACAGTGATTTTTCAGCAAAGTTGTGAAAGTTCACAGACTTAACCAGTTTTATGTCTTTTGACAATCAGCGATTACCGAGTAGGCACACAATCAAGAAGGACAAAACTAAGTACTATGCTTTCAATCATGTTTCTCACTAGAACTAGGCTTTTTCATTTATGTTTGTATCGTTATCGCAAATCTACTAGTCTAGTTGAGCCTACCATCACATCTTTAGTGAGACCGTTTATCACTTTAGACTTTACATTTCTTTAGCATGTTGTGACAGTCTAACTGATCTACTATCATTTCCTCTTTTTACAACAAAACTCATATTTGCAATTTTTCAATGTTTTTGGAATTTTTCAAATTTTCTAATTTTTTTAAAATTTTTTACTCCCCCTAAAATCCAAATATGTCTCAATTTTGATTTTTTGGGAAACTTTGAAAATAACCTGTACAAGGAAAGGTGACAACATGATGAGAATTACTTCAATTCTCCATTCACTTGGCTTAAACAATCAGAACTCCCCCTGACAACAAAACATTTTCCCAAAGTGATTTGAAAACACTTAAGTTGTTTTAATCAAAATGGTTTTTCCGGAAAATAAGTTTTGTGAGTCATTTTTCAAACATGGGAATCATTCATCACCTTGTTTTCTTCAACCACTTGTAAAAAAACTAACATTTTTAAGATCAATCCGCAAACATCACTGGTAGAAAATCAAGTACAACTTAATCTCCCTGATTAACACTTTTAAGTCGAAATTACTTTCGTGAATTTCTCAAGAAATGTGCCGATACCTGCTCCACACTTACCAACCTGGGAGCTCCGGCAAGTCAGGTTTTCCATTTAAACAGATTCACCCAAGCCTGACGGTCCTTGGGTGATTTTGAATTCTTGTTCAACAATGGTGGAAAATTTTCATCATCCATTGTTAGACCAGAATTCTCAACTTTTACCTCAACACACGGCTCTTCTGGCTTTACCAGACCAGATTCATTGCCTGAACTTGGCTTATCTGACTTTGATGAGTCAGATTCATTGCCAACACGTGGCTCCTTTGTTTCCAAAGAAACAAATTCATCACCACCAACTTTCTCTTTCTTTACTCTCTCCTCCGTCCTCAGATTTGTATCTGATGAATTCGTTTTGCTTGATTTGTCATTCTTTGGCGAGCAAGACGATTTATCAGAACTTTTATCTGTTTTACCAGTTGTATCCGAGGACAAAATCTTTTCGAGATATTCTCTTGCTTTCTTCCTCTTTTTCCTCAGTCTGTCTTTCTGCCCCTGTGAAAGCTTTACTTTCTTTTCTTGAACTTTCTGTTCTTTGGGTTTTTCTTCGACTTTGACTGATTTCTTTGCCTTTTTCTGAGATTCAGCCCTCGATCTTTCATTTTATCTCATTGGGCAATCTCTGGCAATATGTCCTTTGATATGGCATTCAAAGCATCTTCTCGTCTCAAACCTCCGACTTTGGCAGTTAACAGCAATGTGTCCTCTCACACCACAAGTGTAACACACTCTGTTATCGTACCAATCACCACTTTCAGTCCAAACATTCAGATCATAGCACTGTTTGGCTTGGTGATAATCATTTTTCCTCTTGTTTGCTGGATTTATCCTTTGAGCACTGTGGTTAAACCTGCACCACCTATTACCAACAGTTTTTGAGTTTTGATTTTCCAATTTTTGTGGTTTTTTTATCTCGATTGGATGATTGAACTGATGATCTTTTATTTTCTTTTTGAAGATTTTTTGGCTTTTTATCCATTTGTTTTTGTTCCACATTCTTCTTTACAGGTTTTTGCGATGAGCATTCACCTTTCTCAGTAGAATGTAAAATAGTTTCTTGAAACATTTCATTTAATTTCAAAAATATTTTTCTTTTTTCAACTTCATCATCAGATTTCTCATCACAATCTTCAATTTTGACTTTGTCAAAATTTGTGACATTGTCACTTATTGGAGCAGAATTGATTGGTTTTGGACAGATATAATCTGGTACTGATGACGAAGTCTCAAAACCTTTCAATTTATTCTCAAGCTCATCAATTTTATTCCGAGCAATTTCAGCTTTATTTTCAAGCAGAATGATTTTCTGAGGATGAGAATTTATTTCAATCTGTTTTTCAAGATTATTTTAAAAAATAACAGATTTTTCATCTTCTAATATCTTCATTTGACTTTGAAAATCTTTTTCAATTTTTATTTTTCCATTTTCAAACATTTTCATTTTATTTTCAAAATCTTTTTCTTTTTCTTTCAAAATTTTGTTTTCCAATATCAAACTGTCCAAATCACTTAACAGTTTGACATTTTCAGATTTCAATTTCTCAATACTTGTCTAAATCATTTTTCATGCTTGCGTTTTCTGGGTTCGAGTGTAAGTACACTCCCTCCCAATACTTGTCTAAATCATTTTTCATGCTTGCGTTTTCTGGGTTCGAGTGTAAGTACACTCCCTCCCAATACTTGTCTAAATTATTTTTCATGCTTGCGTTTTCTGGGTTCGAGTGTAAGTACACTCCCTCCCAATACTTGTCTAAATCATTTTTCATGCTTCTTTGTCCCTTCACTCGGGCTCATTATCCTGATGTAATACGCTTCCGTCCCCGGCTGTGCGTTTACATTATTATCAAATATCTTGCTTATCTGATTCATTTGAGTACTTTTAAGTTAGTCCCATTCACCCCGTCCTTACTACATTGGATGTAAACGTGTCCGCCATAAGAAGTTCATGGTATCATATGCCACTACTTACTTGGCCAGAGTAAGCGATTAACACATGACACACATGATCTTTTTATAGTTTTCACATCACACCCTATGTAAGTAACGCCTCTATTTGTTTCTCTTGGAAACAATATCCCGAATACATTTTCTATTCGGGTTTTTCCAAGTTTTTAATCTACATATGCAACTTTTAATTTCTACTTATTTGTTGCATGTTACTATTTGTGCGATTATTTAAAATGTGCACCTGGTAATGTTTTCCCCGACGGGCGTTCCTTGCCATTAACCTTGTTCGCGGTCGTTACGCGATTTAGTCCTCGGTGAACATGCTCCTCTTGTCATACTTCGGAGCGTTCCATCATCATATCCACAATTCGTTTGACTCTCGTCGTCTTCAAACGCAAGTGTCCTTCAATTAAAACATTCACAAAAGTTAGTAACGTCAACTTCAATAATCGCCCGTATTATAATACAAGGCTTTTTCTACTATACGCGTCAACGCGCGTATTTTTCGTCAACTATATCAATCATTTTAATTGGGGTAACGTGTATCACACGATAGCCCTATGTGTTGTTTACAACACTTTAGCATGCTAAACTATTAACATACATGTACTTACCGGATTTGCGATCAAGCCTCGAACCGAACACCAATCTTTATTAAGAGCATAAGGTTTAAGTCCAAGCACGGTTTTCCTCACCATACTTGAATCTCTTAAACCAAGGCTCTGATACCAACTTGTAACACCCGTTCTTATAAATCAAGGTTTAGCGTATTATTTACGAAAACAATCATGTAATTAATGATTACATATCCTTCGGAAAAACGGGTTTACTAAAACCTTTTTACAATTTAAAAGTCTAGAACATAATGTATTTAAGTTCGTCACTTAAAGGAAACAATGAAACGACATTCGTCATTTAACATAATAACGATACATAGTGCGGAAGCTTATTTCGTGATCGTGTTCGGTTCTTGCTCATCGCTTGATCTTCATCCGGGCACTCATGGCAATCACCTATGATCAAAACCAACTTAAAAGTTAGTTTTGATAGTCAAATATGAAGTTCAAACAAGTACAGGGGTTAAATATGAAGTTCAAACAAGTACAGGGGTTAAATATGAAGTTCAAACAAGTACAGGGGTTAAATAGGACAAAAAATAACATTTTTCCGGGTTTGGGGGCGTCGCGTGACGCTAGGCCCCCTTTTCAGCAGAATGTTGCTGCATATTCCCTGCACGATCTGATTTCACGGAAACGGCCATAACTTCTTCGTTATTGATCCGTTTTACCCGATTCTTTTTCCTACGCGTCCGTAATTTAATTCTCCATCTTATGGAGTTAAAATCCAACAACCTTCATAATAAATGTTCAGACTTTTAAGTCTTCGGCTTATCGCCCTTTTACCAAATTTTGACCCGTTTATGCATTTTATCAAACGAACATATTTGTTTGATTCCTACATCACCTACACTTCTCAAATTGTTATTAACTGCCATTTTAGGTTCTAATCACAAGTTTATTTCACAATTTAAACCCGTTTTCGCTCGTATGCTTATTTTGACCCGTTAAGGGTATTTAAGCATTTTCGAGCCTAAAATCGCTCTCGATTGTTTCTAGCATTTCATCACCACATTTCTTATCCTATAATCTCCCACCACAATTGTGTTTATGGCGGTTTGATGTGGTGATCTATATAAACCAAATTTTACTTCTCGAATCATTATTTTACGGCAAAAACTCAAATAGTACCGTTTGACTAATATAATACCTCTTTCAACCTCTATACTTAATCTAAGTATTTACTTAATCATAAAACTTGTTTCCAAACAACCTTTAAGGGTTGTTTGTCCCATTTAGCCTACAGGGGCGTTTTGGTCGATTTTAGTCCTTTTATGACGAAGGACTCTCTCTCAAATTATTTGACCAAAATAGCACTTTTAACTACAACATAATTATGCGTACCTGGCCCGGATCACTAGTAGACCCGATTTATACCTCGTTTTCATTATCACACCATCAATGGTGACGCAATTATCCGATTTGCTAATCGGTCCTGTTAACATAAGACTTGACAACCACATTAGTCGATATTATCAAATGGTGTTATCACCACCATTCGACCCGTTTGGACTATAAGACCAAGTATTTTCGTGAGTAGCAAAACATGGTTATTAATTACCAATTTGTTCATCCGACCCATTTCGGATTTTTTTGCCACTAGACCCCTTTTTCTCTTAAAGTCTTTCTTGTATTTTTACCCATTCGGTTTATGCTACGAGTGCTCCTTTTTAACTACGATTTACTTTAGTCGATACTTGACTAAATTTCCATTTTTACTCATCTTCTTGTTATTAGTTACATTCTAAAATGATCTTAACGAAAACTCCTTAGTTATTAGTCATTACATGACTAAATTACCGTTTCGCCTCTTTTCACCATAACACATAAATTTCATCATTTATGTTTGTTCCGACTCATGTTAATAGCGTCGGAACCCTTAATTCGGATATTACACTAATTGCAGTTGTAGTTTACAAATAATGCATATTCTACAAAAAGGATGTAAGCGTCGCTTACCTTGCATCCGGTTATGCTCTTTTTCCCATACACGAACCGTTTGACCCGTTCCTTGCCAAAGTCTTCATCTAGCTTGTCAAGAGTCAAACTATCATCATGATTCGTGAGACGGTTAGATTAGTCATCAATATTATGACTATTTCATCTTACGGATTCTATGTACAAACTACTATTCGACTTCATCATTAGCTAACTTAACTTATCAAAGTCAACTACTTTCAATCACATGGTTTACACAACTAAGTTTAAATCAACCTAGTATTTAGAACCCCTTTTTATAAGCTTTAACGCATAATTATTTATAATAATCAAATCTGCGTTTTTACCTAACTTCTAGCATTTTAATCCTCACTTAGGCATTTCATCAAACACCCAGCGGGTCAGATTTTTATATCATCAAAACCTAGTTTATGACTTGTAATTATCCTCTAAATTAACTTCGATTAGACAATTCTACACAAGTCTTAACATCCATATTTCTGAAATTTACTCTTAAATTCAGATTATGCTAGAGCAAGATCATAAATTCTAGGGTTTATCAAGTTTTCTTCAAGTTCATTAATCACCTACAATGGTGATTATGAACTCTATAATTAACATGAAATCTTTTAACAAGATTTCACCTAGGGTTCATCTCTAGACACCATATCCCTTCTAATTTCCCTCATGCATGACACAATCAAGCTCAATTTCAGTTTTTCATAATTAACCTAGAACTTGAGATGAATCAAAATACTAGGATTTTGCATACCTTATGATCCCTTCAGTGAGGTGATCACGAATTTGTGCTTGAAATTCGATTTAGACTGGATTAGAGGCTCCAATTTGTGAGTTTTGTGAGAATCTTAAGGCTTGAAGAAACCCAGGTCGCCCCCTGGTTCTTTGTTCGATCAGGCATCCCCAAAATGGGGTGTTTGGTTTCTTTTTTTTTTTATTAGAATTAGTAACTTAAGTTTCAATTTTAACAATATCGGCCCCTCTAATTTGGTTAGTTAATTAAGTAGGGCACAACCTACCTATTTCTAACAATATTCCCCACTTATTAACTAGGTTTAATATTCCTAGTTAACTTTGCGGGTTCGAGAATATTTATGACTAAGTTTATTTCGGGTCCCGTTAACTCGGGCCTTCTATCACTTTATTTCTTAAAAGCTTTTTATTCACTTCAAATAAATATTAGGATTATTAAATAAATTCCTAATATTTGCCAGTTTACTTTTACCACTAACGGTACTTTCCCCGTCTTTAGTATTAACGGGGTTTAATTACCAAACCCGTTTTCGGGGTGTTACAAGTCTACCCCCCTTAAAGAGGTTTCGTCCTCGAAACCTTTTCTTACATAATTCATTGAGTTTAAACTCAATGTATTCTGTCCGAGAAATATTTTAAACATTACTTATACTTTTTAACCAATCGTTAGTATTACCCGAAAAGTACGGTAACATCTTTTTGGTTACTAATTGTCTACATATCTCATACGACATAGTGTAACTTCGAAATAACGTAATCTCGTTATCTCCGCTAGTTTGGTTAACTTAGCGATATCCATCGCTTTCATATACTATCGAATTCTTTATGAATCCGTTATTTTGACCCGTTTAAAGGTCTTTAGTGAAATCTTTCACTTTTAGCAGCAATTTCTTTTGTCTTCAAATTTATTTATTCGGTTCAGTCATACCGAACCTACCGCTTACAAGCAAACCAAATTTATTTAAATGTCCTTGACGGGTCTCACTAATTAGACTTATTAGTCCAGTTACTTTTTACCGCTTGCTTGGTTATAATGTGATTCTACTTCACATTACATTTCTTGACCGTGATTGTGTTACACCATGTTTAATTTATATCAAAATTTCATTTTCGAAAATATCACTTTTCGAATATATCGTCTTGCGCCTATCAGTGTCAAGACTTGTATCTTTCATGCTTACTATTTAAATTCCTATCAGAATTTATGTTTGTAAAAACATTATTTCCTACTAAAACCGAAGTTTTAGTTTTAGGATCTTCTCTTTAACTTTTGTTAATTATCCATACCAGGATATTGACAGTCCATAATTTATTCTTATTTGGTTATATCCCATTACCGGGCTCATTATTCTCTTCCATTTAACGCTACCTTTATCTGGCTAGCGCTCATTTGTGCCATTCGGCGTTATTTTGTATTCAACATGTTTGACCTATTAACGTGAAATCCATCACTTATAAACAATCAACTTTATTCTTTATTCAACCCATTCGACTTCGAATAGTTGAACATATTTACTCACAATTTCTATATACGAGATTTTACAGTCATATCTCGTAATCCAAGTCCTTTGATTTTTCAACCCGCGTTCACGTCTCTTGGTTTACGCATGTGTTTAATTCTTACCCATCAACCGGGTGTTTTACCGAAGTCGTTATTATTGCAACCCTCCCGGTATGCATTAAGACCTCGTTTCATTTTTATATTCCGACTTTGTCTTTAAGTTTGACGTTTTACAAAAACGACCCGTTAAGGGACATATTTGCATTTTCCGGGTTCGAGTGTAAGTACACTCCCTCCCAATGCTTGTCTAAATCATTTTACATGCTTGCGTTTTCTGGGTTCGAGTGTAAGTACACTCCCTCCCAATACTTGTCTAAATCATTTTTCATGCTTGCGTTTTCTGGGTTCGAGTGTAAGTACACTCCCTCCCAATACTTGTCTAAATCATTTTTCATGCTTGCGTTTTCTGGGTTCGAGTGTAAGTACACTCCCTCCCAATACTTGTCTAAATCATTTTTCATGCTTGCGTTTTCTGGGTTCGAGTGTAAGTACACTCCCTCCCAATACTTGTCTAAATCATTTTTCATGCTTGCGTTTTCTGGGTTCGAGTGTAAGTACACTCCCTCCCAATACTTGTCTAAATCATTTTTCATGCTTCTTTGTCCCTTCACTCGGGTTCATTATCCTGATGTAATACGCTTCCGTCCCCGGCTGTGCGTTTACAATATTATCAAATATCTTGCTTATCTGATTCATTTGAGTACTTTTGAGTTAGTCCCATTCACCCCGTCCTTACTACATCGGATGTAAACGTGTCCGCCATAAGAAGTTCATGGTATCATATGCCACTACTTACTTGGCCAAAGTAAGCGATTAACACATGACACACATGATCTTTTTATAGTTTTCACATCACGCCCTATGTAAGTAACGCCTCTATTTGTTTCTCTTGGAAACAATATCCCGAATACATTTTCTATTCGGGTTTTTCCAAGTTTTTAATCTACATATGCAACTTTTAATTTCTACTTATTTGTTGCATGTTACTATTTGTGCGATTATTTAAAATGTGCACCTGGTAATGTTTGCCCCGACGGGCGTTCCTTGCCATTAACCTTGTTCGCGGTCGTTACGCGATTTAGTCCTCGGTGAACATGCGCCTCTTGTCATACTTCGGAGCGTTCCATCATCATATCCACAATTCGTTTGACTCTCGTCGTCTTCAAACGCAAGTGTCCTTCAATTAAAACATTCACAAAAGTTAGTAACGTCAACTTCAATAATCGCCCGTATTATAATACAAGGCTTTTTCTACTATACGCGTCAACGCGCGTATTTTTCGTCAACTATATCAATCATTTTAATTGGGGTAACGTGTATCACACGATAGCCCTATGTGTTGTTTACAACACTTTAGCATGCTAAACTATTAACATACATGTACTTACCGGATTTGCGATCAAGCCTCGAACCGAACACCAATCTTTATTAAGAGCATAAGGTTTAAGTCCAAGCACGGTTTTCCTCACCATACTTGAATCTCTTAAACCAAGGCTCTGATACCAACTTGTAACACTCGTTCTTATAAATCAAGGTTTAGCGTATTATTTACGAAAACAATCATGTAATTAATGATTACATATCCTTCGGAAAAACGGGTTTACTAAAACCTTTTTACAATTTAAAAGTCTAGAACATAATGTATTTAAGTTCGTCACTTAAAGGAAACAATGAAACGACATTCGTCATTTAACATAATAACGATACATAGTGCGGAAGCTTATTTCGTGATCGTGTTCGGTTCTTTCTCATCGCTTGATCTTCATCCGGGCACTCATGGCAATCACCTATGATCAAAACCAACTTAAAAGTTAGTTTTGATAGTCAAATATGAAGTTCAAACAAGTACAGGGGTTAAATATGAAGTTCAAACAAGTACAGGGGTTAAATAGGACAAAAAATAACATTTTTCCGGGTTTGGGGGCGTCGCGTGACGCTAGGCCCCCTTTTCAGCAGAATGTTGCTGCATATTCCCTGCACGATCTGATTTCACGGAAACGGCCATAACTTCTTCGTTATTGATCCGTTTTACCCGATTCTTTTTCCTACGCGTCCGTAATTTAATTCTCCATCTTATGGAGTTAAAATCCAACAACCTTCATAATAAATTTTCAGACTTTTAAGTCTTCGGCTTATCGCCCTTTTACCAAATTTTGACCCGTTTATGCATTTTATCAAACGAACATATTTGTTTGATTCCTACATCACCTACACTTCTCAAATTGTTATTAACTGCCATTTTAGGTTCTAATCACAAGTTTATTTCACAATTTAAACCCGTTTTCGCTCGTATGCTTATTTTGACCCGTTAAGGGTATTTAAGCATTTTCGAGCCTAAAATCGCTCTCGATTGTTTCTAGCATTTCATCACCACATTTCTTATCCTATAATCTCCCACCACAATTGTGTTTATGGCGGTTTGATGTGGTGATCTATATAAACCAAATTTTACTTCTCGAATCATTATTTTACGGCAAAAACTCAAATAGTACCGTTTGACTAATATAATACCTCTTTCAACCTCTATACTTAATCTAAGTATTTACTTAATCATAAAACTTGTTTCCAAACAACCTTTAAGGGTTGTTTGTCCCATTTAGCCTACAAGGGCGTTTTGGTCGATTTTAGTCCTTTTATGACGAAGGACTCTCTCTCAAATTATTTGACCAAAATAGCACTTTTAACTACAACATAATTATGCGTACCTGGCCCGGATCACTAGTAGACCCGATTTATACCTCGTTTTCATTATCACACCATCAATGGTGACGCAATTATCCGATTTGCTAATCGGTCCTGTTAACATAAGACTTGACAACCACATTAGTCGATATTATCAAATGGTGTTATCACCACCATTCGACCCGTTTGGACTATAAGACCAAGTATTTTCGTGAGTAGCAAAACATGGTTATTAATTACCAATTTGTTCATCCGACCCATTTCGGATTTTTTTGCCACTAGACCCCTTTTTCTCTTAAAGTCTTTCTTGTATTTTTACCCATTCGGTTTATGCTACGAGTGCTCCTTTTTAACTACGATTTACTTTAGTCGATACTTGACTAAATTTCCATTTTTACTCATCTTCTTGTTATTAGTTACATTCTAAAATGATCTTAACGAAAACTCCTTAGTTATTAGTCATTACATGACTAAATTACCGTTTCGCCTCTTTTCACCATAACACATAAATTTCATCATTTATGTTTGTTCCGACTCATGTTAATAGCGTCGGAACCCTTAATTCGGATATTACACTAATTGCAGTTGTAGTTTACAAATAATGCATATTCTACAAAAAGGATGTAAATGTCGCTTACCTTGCATCCGGTTATGCTCTTTTTCCCATACACGGACCGTTTGACCCGTTCCTTGCCAAAGTCTTCATCTAGCTTGTGAAGAGTCAAACTATCATCATGATTCGTGAGACGGTTAGATTAGTCATCAATATTATGACTATTTCATCTTACGGATTCTATGTCGAAACTACTATTCGACTTCATCATTAGCTAACTTAACTTTTCAAAGTCAACTACTTTCAATCACATGGTTTACACAATTAAGTTTAAATCAACCTAGTATTTAGAACCCCTTTTTATAAGCTTTAACGCATAATTATTTATAATAACCAAATCTGCGTTTTTACCCAACTTCTAGCATTTTAATCCTCACTTAGGCGTTTCATCAAACACCTAGCGGGTCAGATTTTTATATCATCAAAACCTAGTTTATGACTTGTAATTATCCTCTAAATTAACTTCGATTAGACAATTCTACACAAGTCTTAACATCCATATTTCTGAAATTTACTCTTAAATTCAGATTATGCTAGAGCAAGATCATAAATTCAGATTAATCAAACATCTTTACACAATGAACCGAATGATTGAATTTGTTTCAACAACGATTACAATGATTGATGTAAGAATGCAAACTCCCCCTCAGCCAGAGCTCAGTAGTTTGTTCGTGCAAAGAAGACGATGTGGTGAAAGAGCTAATAGAACAGTACAAAGTACTGAACTATTTATAGGCACTTGCAAACCACTGAGCATCTTAGCTGACGTCACCATGAAAGTGACATCTAACCTCCTAACAAACTCTAACCTCTGATCTATACAAACACTGATGTAGTAACTACTGCTATTACAATCTATTACATGAAAGACACTAAAACAGCTGCTGCATCCTTCCACTGCTGTGAATCCAGCAGTGCTTGTCCGGATCAGCAGTACTTGACTCAAGGCAGAAGATTGAGTCAGCAGAGCTTTGGTCTTCCATCAGTCTTTAACATTTGGCAGTAGATGCAAGGCAGCAGTTGTGGATCAGCACTTGGTAAGATCAGTAGATAGGAGGTCAGTAGATACAAAGCCACTTTCAAGGGGAGAGATTTGCATTAACTATCTGTAAACGTCTGCTTATTCTTGGATCCACTGCTCTGATCCAGTTTTGGCTTTAATTATCTGTTCCTCTGATAGGGTTCAATCCCAACAATCTCCCCCTGGAACAGATAATGCCAAAACTCTTCATTATTTGTGGAAATCTTTATTGCCTCATCAACAGCTCCCTTATCTGACCTTTAAATTGTAATTCAAAGTCTAGGGCGTCTGTATCTTCATCATCCCTGCTAAGTGGAAGATCAAGGAGATCCTGCAAATCTTCAAGACTCAGGCCAAGAGCTTGTTCCCTTGATATTTTCTCCACTACTCCACCAGACCTGAACAAAGTCAATACGCAGGTCTGTTTGTCAGTTTCCCACTTTTGTATTTTTGAGCCTGGTGGGTTTCTTGGGAGATGTTTATTTGCAGAAGTATTTGGTGAGGCTGGCCTGTTCATAGCTGGCTGAGCAGCATTTGCAGATTGTTCCAATTCAAGATCTTCTTTTATCATTACTTCCGTGCCAGCTTTTACAATGGCATCTCCGGCTAAAAGATCTTAAATTGTTTCCATGCTAAACTGGTTTTTGCTCCTTCTTTTGTAGATGGCAGCACCAGCTGGAGCAGTGGTTCTTTTGACTTGCAGCTTTGGTGGTCTTTTTGAAACCGCTGCTTTGGAATAGTCAGGCTTTTGTGGAACTCTTGGATCTTTCTTTCTAAGTTCCTCTAATCTTTTATAGGTTGCCCTGACTCTATCTTCTCCCCACTTTGTCACAGAGTTCTTTGACCCATAATCAGCTATAATCAGCTCCTCTTTCATTCTCCTCAGCTCTAACATCTTCTCAGCTTCAAATTGTTTGAATTTTTCAGGAGGAGTCTGCTTGACCTTATTTTTTATCATGTCTTGAATCCTGGCTGCTTCTTTTTCAAGCTCAGGAATGGTCCAGTTCTTGTACATGTGTTTCTCCCCTTGTATTTCTTGTAGGTCATGATGTTTTCAATGTAGTCTTTTCTTAAGGACTCATCTGCCCTTTCTGAAATTTTCTGACATACATTTTTAGCAAAACGCTCCATAGCATTGACCTGTGAGAGTAAAAACTGATAGTTTTGTGGAAATTCTCTATCAGATTTCCCTTTTCTGTTTTTTATTGCAATATCCTCTGCTTGTTTGGCTTTGAGCTTCAAGTATTCTTCAATGTTGTTAGGCCTGGGATAATTTGCAATTGATGGCAAAATCCTTTTGGCTGGGTCATCTTCATAATAAAATGATTTGATTTCTTCTCTGACTGCAATGAGTTCCAGAGGAAATGAGACACCAGCAGGAGGTACTGGTTTTACAATTTGAGCTGAAGAGAAAGGTATGGGTTTAGGAATAGTGACAAGTGATAGGGATTTTGAAGATGTTGGTGATGGAGGTGTGTCATCATCTTTTAAAATTAGCCTTCTCCTTTTTAGTTTAGGAGAGACTGATGATGTTTTGAATGGAACAGTGGTGGTAGATGTTGTGGCAGTGGATTGTGATTGACTAACAGTTGTTGAAACAACTGGTGTTTCAACCACTGTTGTCATTACAACAGATGTTATAACATCTGCTGTCTTCTGCTGTATGTCAGCAGGTGTTGTTTTTGGTGGTGATGATGATAAAGCAGTGGATGTTGTGTGTGTTGAAGTGGTGTGTGTTGATGGAACAACTGTTTGGCAAGCAGTAGTTTTTGTAACTCCTGTTGCATCAGTTGTTTTGTATGGTGGTTTTTGAGCAGACTTTGAACGTCTGATAGGAATGGATTTGGGTTGCCTTACTTTTCTAGTAGGCCTCTTCTTTTCCTCAACAGGATTTTCATGATCCCTTGACCCAGAAGTACCCTGATCTGGATGATCCATTCTGTCCACCCTGGCTTTCCTTTTGGCCTCTCTATCTCTTTTCACACTTGCAGCTGCTTCTGCTAGTGCATTTGTTGTCACATCAATTTTCTTGCTGCCATCTGGCAAAGGAATCTTTTTGGTCATGTTTGAATTTTCTGGTTCAAGATAGAGACCATCCTCTATACCCTTCTGTTTCCACTCCTTCATTTTCTCCCCCTTTTTGGCATTATCTTCTGGAAGTTGATAAATGTAGCGTACTTGTGGAGGAGCAGTGCCAGTGGTGTGCAAGATCTGAGTTTTGAGAGCCTTTAAGTCAGCCTTAGTGTTCTTGAACCTTGACTCCATTGCATTTCTCAGTTGTTGTACATGTTTTTCATGTTGCTGATCTGCTAATTGTGCTTGTTGTTGGAGAAAAGATTGAAATAACTTCCAGAGCTCATTTGTAGCAGGTGCCCTTTGTGGAGCAAGTGCTTGAGGTGGAACAGCAGTTGATTGTACCTTCTGAACTTGTAACACCTGTTGTAGCATATCTTTGAGTTCTGCAACAGAGTTATCAAGTTTTTCAATGCGATCCGTCAATTTCTGGTACTTTAAACCATCACCCAAGTTAATGGGATCATCTGATTTCCCACTAGCAGTGGTTTTATCTGTGGTAGATATAGGGAGTATACTCCAAACATTAACCACTGATGCCCCTTTTTCTTGGTACTGGGGTCTTCTTCCTTCAACACTTGACAACCTTTTGAAGTTGCCAGTAGGATAAAGAAATCCACTGGTGGTTGGCAGAGGTGCTATAAAAGGAATTGCCTCCAAGGAAGTCTTATTAATGTAACCACTGTCCAAATATAACCCAGTGGGTGTAACACTTGTAGTGGCTGCTTCACTTGGATTACCACCAAGAGTTACTTGTAACTCAAGGGGTGTAACCTCCTCAGGTTGTGTTGGTGGGTTAGCAAAGATTGATACATCAGACCCAGTCAGTTGTTGAGGTATATTCTCATTAGTAGGTGATTGAGAAGGACTGGATAATGCCTGGTTCAAATCAATTGCATCCAACAGTGGTTTTATTGGTGAGGGAATTGTGGATGTGAAGGATGGTGTAGAAAGTGGAGTTGCCCCGGGTATTGAGCTGTGGATGATAGAAACGAGTGTTTCTAGAGCATCATGATGTGGAGACCCTATTTGTACAACCTGTTCTTTTTGTGAAGAATCAGGAGGAGTTGTGGTTATGGGTTGAGATATTTGTACCAACTGCTGTGAGGAAGTAGCAGCAGTGGTTTCTTGTGACTTTTGTGTTGTCACTGGCAGAAGCTCTGGTATCTCATCCTCCAGAGATGCCGTTTTGATGGGTTTTGTGGGTTTTTGAGTTTTTCTTTTTGGCTTTTTGGAGATAGTAGGTGTGGGTTTCAAAGCAGTTGTGCTGCTGCTTTGATCACCTTGAGCAGTGGGCTCAGCAGCAGATACCTGAGGAGCAGTTGTAACTGCTAAAATCTGCTCAGGCACCTCTGCTTGTGTTTTGCAAGGTGCTAACATTCTTGAAAAAGTTTCAGTTGTTAAACTGTTTATTTGAATAGAATCACCTTGGTTTATTAAAGCTAAATCATCCTTACTGAATTTCTTTGTAAAATAGTAACTTAAAAACCTTGGAAACAGTAAGAATGATTTTGTTTCAACATTATTAACCAAATCCTTAAAAATTTCCCGAGAATAGTTAAAATTTTCGCCTTGAAGAATTGCATATCCCAGATTTTGAATTTTTAAAGGAATTTCATTGAAAGAAGTGGTTTTGTTTGAAACACATAATAGGAGGGTATGAAATAAAAATCTGGTTGCAGAAGGAAAATAACCTTTTTCTAAGGTAATTTTCTTCATCATTGTGGCTTCATACCCTCTCTCAATGAAGTCAGTTTGTAACTCGTTTTTAGTTAAAGAAATTTTACCTTCCTGATCACCGAGTTGAAAGACCTCTTAAATGGATTGTGGCGTGATTTGGACAGCTTTACCCTTTATTGAAGAGTTTATGGTGGTTGCAATGTCTCCTTGTTTGTCAAGGGTTGCATTTTTCCAGAACTCCCTTTGGGTCGCCAAATAGATTGGTGCATCGGCAGTAAACAAAGTTTTGTACTTTGATTTTGCCATGAGATCAATGGTGGAATCGAAAATATTGGTGGTTCCTGGTTTTGTGAGAAGACCCAGGAGATTGTGAGATGGTTTATGTGGAATCTCAGTGGAGATTGCCTTTTGAGAGACTGTTTTCGATGATGATTTGGATGAGGGTTTTGAAGATTTCTTTGATTTTGTCATTTTGAGGATGATTGATCGAAGAAATTTGTGAAGAAATGAGATGAAAAACTGCTTTGAGAAGAGAATTTTTAAGAATTCAATTCGACAGTAAAACCCTGTTTTGATGGTGAGTGGGGGATTTTATAGGGAAGAAAGTGAATGCTGAGGTGGCAGCCGTTACAAAAGGTCTGACCAATATGTACTGTCCACGTGACAACCCCTGATGAAAGTGAAGGACAGTACTTTTGTGAAAGTGACTGATGAAGGCAGTGGTATGAAAGCAGTGGATGATTTTTACTATCAGTGGATAGCATATCAGTGGATAAGACACTGCTTTTGAACAACAGAGTTTATCAAAATAATGAGAGAGCAGGGGTTGACTTTCAGCAGTGGACAGACTTTTGAAGTAGAGCAGACTTTTGAACAATCAGTGGTTAATGGCAGACTTTTAAGGACTTTTAATGAAAAGTTTTCATTTTTAGCTATTTTTAAGGATGGAGTTTTGATTTTCTGAAAACATTTTGTTGCTTTTATACATAGAAAAACAAGATGTTGCTTGTTATTCCATGTTCAGCATCCCAATTCTAGAGACCAAGCTTTCAAAAGTGGTTGTATCAAGTGCCTTTGTGAGCACATCTGCTAGCTGATCTTTAGTTGGGACATGATGCAGAGAAATCAAACCTTTTTCATAGCAATCCCTCACAAAGTGATGTCTGATGTCGATGTGTTTGGTGGTTGAATGGGAAACTGGATTTTTGATGATATTTTCTGCTGCCTGACTGTCCAACATGAGTGGTGTCTTTAAGGCAGTTATACCAAAATCCAGCAACTGATTTTGAAGCCACAGGAGTTGGGCTGTACAGCTTGCAGCAGCAATGTATTCAGCTTCAGCAGTGGATGTTGAAACAGCTGCTTGCTTTTTGCTTTGCCATGAAACTAAGCAATCACCTAGAAACTGGCACCTTCCTGATGTGGACTTCCTTGTGGTGTGACATCCAGCAAAGTCACTGTCTGAGAAACCTGAAAGCTTGATGTTCCCATTAGCTGGATACCAGATACCAAGTGTGGGAGCACCTTTTATGTATCTGAAGATCCTTTTTACAGCAATGAGATTTGATTTTTTAGGAGCTGATTGACTTCTTGCACAGACACATGTTGCAAACATGATGTCTGGTCTAGATGCAGTTAGGTACAATAAAGACCCAATCATGCTTCTATAAAGTGTTTGGTCAATCAGCTCATCCTTTTCATCAGACATGACCAGCTTATTTGTTGCCATGGGTGTGCTGCATGGTTTACAATCATTCATATCAAATTTGGTTAAAAGTTCTTTAGCATATTTGCTTTGATGAATGAAAGTTCCATTTTGCAATTGCTGTACTTGGAGACCAAGAAAGCATTGCAGCTCACCCATAGCACTCATTTCAAACTCAGTTGTCATGAGTTCTCTAAACTCTTCACACATTGAATTACATGTGCTTCCAAAAATAATGTCATCCACATAAATCTGGACAATCATTAACTCCTTCCCTCTCCATTTTAAAAACAGTGTTTTATCAATGGTACCTCTTTTGAAACCATTTGAGAGTAGGAAGTTGGAAAGAGTTTCATACCAGGCCCTTGGTGCTTGTTTCAAGCCATACAAGGCTTTGTTTAGCCTGTAGACATGATCTGGATAAAATGGATCCTCAAAACCTGGAGGTTGACAAACATACACCTCTTCTTGAATTGTACCATAGAGGAAAGCACTTTTGATATCCATTTGAGACACCTTCATATTGTGGTTGACAGCAAAGGCCAGGAACAGTCTAATGGCTTCCAATCTTGCAACAGGGGCAAATGTTTCACCATAATCAATCCCCTCTTCCTGTCTGTAACCTTAAACCACAAGCCTGGCTTTATTCTTGACAACAATACCCCTTTCATCAGTTTTGTTCATGAAGACCCACTTTGTGCCAATGGGACTAACCTCTTCTGGCAGTGGTACAAGTTCCCATACTTGTTGTCTTTTAAACTGTTGGAGCTCCTCTTGCATGGCTTCTACCCAGCTGTTGTCTTTCAGTGCCTCTTGGTACTTGACTGGCTGATGGAGTGATAGAAAACCAGCAAAAAGACAAATGTTTTGGGTTTGGCTTCTTGTGAGCACCCCTTCATTTATGTTGCCAATGATTTGATCAGGTGGATGAGATCTCAAGAAGATTAAATCTCCTTGGTATGGTATGATGGCATTGGTTGGTGAAGGCTGCAAATGTGTATCATCGGAGCTAACCACTGATGGGGACTTTGATGATCCAGCAGTGGCTTCAAAAGGTGGTGGTATAGGAGGTAATGAAGTGGACAACTGCTGACTTTTATCCACTGTTTGAGGACTTTTGTCAGCAGTGTTTGAGGATGTGGAAGCAGTGGTTGATGGGCTACTTTGGTCAACAACTGTTGAGGTAGCAGTGGTTGAGCTTTGACAACTGTTTTGAACAGCTGGTGCTTTTCCCTTTGTGGCAGACCTTTGAGGGATGATGATTTCATACCCATAGTCTGGTGTTGTATCCTCTGATGGACCTGCACTGTTAGTCTTCACAGCAGTATTTTCAAAAGTGAATTTTTCAAGATCAAACAGATCTGCAGGGTTTGCTGGGATTTTCATTGATGAGAGTTCATTGAACTTAACATTCAAAGTCTCCCCCACTGCCTTGGTCCGTGTATTGAACACTTTATAGGCCTTGGAAGTGGATGAGTATCCCAGATGATAACCACAATCAATTTTGGCTGCAAATTTTGAAATGGAATCTTTTATGTTCAAAATAAAGCATGGGCAGCCAAACACTTTGAAATATGAGATCAGTGGTTTAATTTTATACAGAATTTCATAGGCAGTCTTTTTGTGCCTGGGGTTTATTAAAACTCTGTTCTGAACATAACAAGCAGTGTTTACTGCCTCTGCCCAGAAAGTTAATGGCAAACCTGAATCTGCAAGCATGGTTCTGGCAGCCTCAATCAGAGTTCTGTTCGTCCTTTCCACTACCCCATTCTGCTCTGGTGTTCTTGGGATGCTGTACTGCCTTACAATCCCTTTCTTCACACAGAAGGCATCCAACTCCCTATTTTTGAATTCTGTGCCATTGTCACTCCTGAAGCTTTTCACTGGAAGGTCAAATTGCTTTTCAACCTGTGTTACAAAGTCTTGCAAAATGCCTGCAGTTTCATCTTTTGAGTGCAAAAAGAAAGTCCATGTGAACCTAGAAAAGTCATCAACAATAACCAAACAATATCTTTTCTTTTTGAGGCTCATGACTTGAACTGGGCCAAACAAATCCATGTGTAGCATTTGCAAACACTGGGTTGTTTTGGACTCTTCAATGGACTTGTAAGAACTTTTATGTTGTTTTCCTTTTAAACAGGAAATGCAATGTTCAGGGCATGAAAACAATTTTTGTGGTAGGCCTCTCACCAAAACATTTTTTGAAATTTCTATGATTGTCTTAAGATTTGTGTGTCCCAGCCTTCTGTGCCAAAGTTCTGTCTCTTTGTTAGAGGCAGCTGAGAACAGACAGGCATCAGCTCTGGGACACTCTTTTGACATGTCAACAACATAAACATTGCCACTTCTTTGAGCAACAAGTTTAGTTTGACCAGTTTTGATTATTGCTTCAATCTTTTTGACCATTTCTGGTCCAACAATCCTACAACAATCTTTTGTGAAGAATGACCCAAAACCCTTGTCACTCATTTGGGACACACTCAGAAGGTTGAATTTTAGATTGTCTATTAGATTGACATTTTCAAATTTTACTTTTCCAGACTCCACTGTACCCGACCCCAGAACTTTTCCTTTACTATTATTCCCAAAGGATATATCACCCCCACCATGGATTTTAAAGTCTTTGAGGAGGGCTTTACATCCTGTCATGTGCCTGGAGCCTCCACTATCTACATACCAAAGGCTATCAAAGCATGCAGAAGCTCCCTGCACATGAAGTAAAAGGATTAGTTCATTAAGGTCTCCAAAGCCAACAAGGATTTGGATGGGGTCTCAACAGTGTCTGGGATGGATGCAGAATGATGGGCAGTTGTTAGGTCAGGGGTTTGAACTATTTTAGGACAGTTCTTCTTTAACCACTGTTGTGGGTCCTGACCAATCATCTGCTGATAGCCAAAAGGATGCCTGTTCACTTTGGGTTTAGAGGGCCTTTTGTAGGCCTCATAAACGTGTGGAATCCTTTGGTAAGACTGTTTTTCTCTGCCTTTTCTGAACTGATTGGCAGGGGGTGCATCAGTAACCTGAACATCTCTTTTGACAGATGTTTGGTTCAGCTGTTTTGTAACAGCTGTTTGAACTGGCACAAACAGTGGTTGTTTCTTGGTGAACTTGACAGATGATGAGGATGATGATGATGGACTCAAGGATGTTTTAGCCATGTACTCGTTCTTTTTCACATCAAAGTTTTTGAGGTACACACATGCTTGAGTTTTGTGGTTTGTTTTACCACAGACAATGCAACTTTCTGCTGAAACAATGACACTTGTCTTGTTTAAATCATAAGCTTTCAAGTGGAAACAGTCTTTTGTTAGGTGATTCTTTTTTTCACAGAATTCACAAAACAAGTTGTCAATTTTTTCTCTCTTCTTTCTCTTTTCAGACTCCTTTGCAGCAGAGGTTTTAACCACTGTTGGGATGTCCTTGAGAGGTATGACTTTAGCTTTTGGAGCTTTAACACCATCAGTTGATGTAAAGTCCATTGGTTTGAAATTTTCAAGAATATCACACTCGTCAGACCAGGTAGGTTTAAACTTATATTTTTCAAGTTCTTCAAAAGTTGAGGAACTCCTTGTTCTGCCAAGTGTGATTTTGTTACCAAGTTTGTCAGTGATTTTCACTTCTTGGCCATTCTTGTTTGTGGGGATGAACTCAGTGGTTACATCAGTGTTTTGAACAGATTTTTCACAAGCAATGTGTTCATCATCATATTTTCTATACCCAACCCCAAATTTCACATTACTTTCAATCTGTTTAGCAAGCATCACCTCATATCCTCTGCAGGATTCCACCCATCTTTCACAAGTAATCTGGGTGGATTCCAACTCCTTTTTGCAACTTTGGTATTTTTCTAACATAGTTTAAAGTTGGGTTTTGGTGATGCTTTGCTCTTCTTTTAGACAGCTGATTTCTTTTTCCTTTTGAGTCAATTTGTTTTTAAGTTCTTTTAAAGACCTTTCAAATTTGACCTCATCAGACAAGATTTTATCCCGAAGGTTTTCATTCACCTCTTTGATGTTAGCAAAAGCAATTATGCAATTGTCAGAACACAGTTTTTCAAGAACTTGAGGAGATACCTTGGCAGCTGCCATCATTACACAATCACATTGATGATCTTCATCATCATCAGCTTTTACCTTCTTTTCACCAGCCTTTTCTTCTTTCTCTTCTTCTTTGTCCTCTATGGACCATGGATCTGTCATTGGTTCAATCAGGGTACCTGAACTTTCTCCCAACAGTATTTCATCAGCCACTGCAGTAACCACTGCTTCAATCACCTCTTCCACTGTTTCAAAGCACTGATGTTCCTCCTCAGCTTCAACCCCCTCCTGTATTGACTCTAGTGCCATCAAACAAAACTCATCATGTGAAGAATCATTAGAAGCATAGAGTGCAAAATTTTCATCACAAAGATCATCAGGCATACTGCTCCAGTCAACAAACCCTTGAGTGAAAAAACTTTGTTGATCTGGTTGTGCTGCTGCTGGAGCAGTGGTTTGAGGTGCAACAGGTTGCACTTGTACCTGTGGAGCAGGGGTTTGAACATATTGGATTTGTGGAACAGTAGTTTGGACATAATGTACTGGCACAGGGGCAGCAGCATAGTGAGCAGTGTTCACTTGAGCTGCTGGGGCATATTGGGCATAGTGCACAGTGTTTTGGTTTTGAGGTCGAGGATTTGAGCTAGGATGAGTAATTATGGGACCAGTGGTTTGACTCCTACATTCCCTAGCGAAATGTCCCAACCTATTACACTTATAGCACTTGATTTTCGATTTATCCAACCCAACCCTTAGATTCCCATGCAAACCTGGGAATTTTCTCCCTGTTCTTTTGTAGAACTTGCTAGTTCTAACACTTAGCAAGGCCAGTTGGTGCAGGATGTCCATTTCCTCTAAATCAGTGGGATCAAAATGTTGTAAATCATTGAGTTCAAAGCTTAAATTGTCTGACATCTGGTTTTAGTTAGCAGTGAATGCATAACTTGCAGAGTGAGGATCAGGGTTGTTAAAATTTGCACCAGCAGTTATGTCAATGAAGTGATCATAACCCTGATCCTTACCACTGCTCCCAGATTCTTCTTGACCCAGAAGAGCAGTATTACCGAAAGTGTAATCATCGGTAACTTTTCCTGACTCTTGTAACCTCCTTTTCTGGTTCAACTCCCTTTCGAAGGTCAGGAGTCGACCATGGAGTTGGGTCAAGGTCAGATCCTTGAATTCAGATGAATTTCAGGTGACAAAAGCTATAGTGTCCCATTTTTCTGGCAGTGACCTGAGGAACCTGCTATTTTGAGTTGAGTTTGTAAAAGTGGTGTTAACAAGCCTCAGTTCACTGATGAGACAACTAAAACGCTCAAATTGTTGCGTTAGTGATTCACCTTTAATGTAGCAAAATGTTTCATACTGTTGGTTCAGGATTTCCCTATTGCTTTCTATGACTTCTTCAGTTCCACCAAATTGTTCCTTAAGTGCGTCCCATAATTCTTTGGCACTGTTACAGTGTAACAGTCCAGCATATATCTCATTGGGCAGCGCTGATGCTATGATGCTAAAAGCTTTAGCATCTAGTTCGATCTTTTGAAAGTCGGTTTCGGTATAATTTTCAATTGGTTTTGGAACGAACTTTTTAGCATCTTCAGCGCTTGGCACTGAAGGAACATGGGGACCATAAATGACAGACCTCCAACAACCTGTGCTTTGTTGAGCGAGGATGTGACCCATCCTCCTCTGCCAGATGTTGTACTCATTTCTCTTTAGCATAGGTGGTTTAAAAAGTGAGCCGATGTTGTTTTTATCATCTTGAGATTGTGACGTCATTCTTGTTGTTTTACAGACACTGAGAAATCAACTTTAATGGTGATTAATCCTTGCTCTGTTTTTCAACGGACGAACAAACGATCAGTATCAACTGTTATGAGCTGAACTATTTACGTCAAAATGATTGTTAAATCAAATTTGACTGTCCAAGCTCTGATACCAATTGTTGGATCTGAGTTTCTTTTTGATTGTATTTTCGTTTGAAATTAAGATGGAAATGAAAGAGTTGTGCAGCGGAATTAAGATGAAAACAAACTTTGCATACAATCAAACAGGAGTAATACTTTTAATCAAACATCTTTACACAATGAACCGAATGATTGAATTTGTTTCAACAACGATTACAATGATTGATGTAAGA
Organism: Helianthus tuberosus; assembly: GCA_030545235.1. NCBI lineage: Eukaryota > Viridiplantae > Streptophyta > Magnoliopsida > Asterales > Asteraceae > Helianthus > Helianthus tuberosus. The sequence continues at coordinate 59,622,650 of CM060437.1, read as the reverse complement.
ATGCAAACTCCCCCTCAGCTAGAGCTCAGTAGTTTGTTCGTGCAAAGAAGACGATGTGGTGAAAGAGCTAATAGAACAGTACAAAGTACTGAACTATTTATAGGCACTTGCAAACCACTGAGCATCTTAGCTGACGTCACCATGAAAGTGACATCTAACCTCCTAACAAACTCTAACCTCTGATCTATACAAACACTGATGTAGTAACTACTGCTATTACAATCTATTACATGAAAGACACTAAAACAGCTGCTGCATCCTTCCACTGCTGTGAATCCAGCAGTTCTTGTCCGGATCAGCAGTACTTGACTCAAGGCAGAAGATTGAGTCAGCAGAGCTTTGGTCTTCCATCAGTCTTTAACATTTGGCAGTAGATGCAAGGCAGCAGTTGTGGATCAGCACTTGGTAAGATCAGTAGATAGGAGGTCAGTAGATACAAAGCCACTTTCAAGGGGAGAGATTTGCATTAACTATCTGTAAACGTCTGCTTATTCTTGGATCCACTGCTCTGATCCAGTTTTGGCTTTAATTATCTGTTCCTCTGATAGGGTTCAATCGCAACACCTTATGATCCCTTCAGTGAGGTGATCACGAATTTGTGCTTGAAATTCGATTTAGACTGGATTAGAGGCTCCAATTTGTGAGTTTTGTGAGAATCTTAGGGCTTGAAGAAACCCAGGTCGCCCCCTGGTTCTTTGTTCGATCAGGCATCCCCAAAATGGGGTGTTTGGTTTCTTTTTTTTATTAGAATTAGTAACTTAAGTTTCAATTTTAACAATATTGGCCCCTTTAATTTGGTTAGTTAATTAAGTAGGGCACAACCTACTTATTTCTAACAATATTCCCCACTTATTAACTAGGTTTAATATTCCTAGTTAACTTTGCGGGTTCGAGAATATTTATGACTAAGTTTATTTCGGGTCCCGTTAACTCGGGCCTTCTATCACTTTATTTCTTAAAAGCTTTTTATTCACTTCAAATAAATATTAGGATTATTAAATAAATTCCTAATATTTGCCAGTTTACTTTTACCACTAACGGTACTTTCCCCGTCTTTAGTATTAACGGGGTTTAATTACCAAACCCGTTTTCGGGGTGTTACACGGCTACAGGCTTCACAGATTCTTATTTCTTTGAAATTTCCTTTTTCTCTATTTTGTATGTTCCTGCACAAAAAAATTTTAACGAAATCAAGAGGATTCGCATTCTCGTCAATATAACAACCCCTCTTGTTATCATGTGTCAAAACATTTTTTGCACTAAGACATACATCAAGTCTTTTGTTCATTTCATCAATCACATCCAAATTCATTTTATCAATCTTTCCTCTTATTTTATTCATCAATTCACTCTTTTTCTCATAAATTTCATACTCATGAATTTTAAGTTTGCTGATGAAACCTTTTAGATGAAATTTTGAAAAACCAGAATCAAGTTTTATACTTTTCAGTATATTATCCCATTCAGCAGGTAAAGCATCTGCAAACTTTGATACTTTTTCAGTATCTGACAGTCTTATCTCATGTTCTTTCAAATGTTCAATTAAGACTGTATATCGGTTTGCTAGATCATCCAATTTTTCATTTTTAGACACAAAAAGTATTTAAACCTTTTCTCCCATCCAATCTTCTTCACATTTCTATAACTATCATCTATAAACCCTCGATGCCAATTGTTTAACCTTTCAAGATAACCATTTTCTTGTTCATCAAACATTTTCGTCATATTTCAAAAAACAACCTGTTAAAACGAAATACCAAGTTCAAACTAGATCCCCTTTCAAACAGAATACCTTTCTCAAACGAAATCACAACCTTCAAACAATATACCTAATTTCGTTTGAAACACCTATTCTCTCAAACGAAATTGCTGAATATGTATGACTTTCAAACGGAATCAGCAAGTCAATTCAAACGAAATCAGTATGATGTCATCAATTCGGTCCAAATTTTGGCAAAATTGATCAAGTTCTAACCCGATTTTAGGTCTGATTCTTTCAAGGGTTTGTTAAAACTATGTTTCGCACGTTATATGTGAAAATCAGTCCATTTTAACCATGAAAACTTGATTAATTTTGAAAAGAAGGTGTAGAAATCAGAATTTTCCAGTGAAAACGAGCTAAACGGTAAGAACTCTTCCTCCTGAGCTCTGATACCACATGTAGGATCGTGAAACGACCTAACGAGTCGATCAGAAGAGTACTCAGACAAAATCAGAGGCGGAATTCATTGATTCTATCTTTGTTTAGCTTGTATTCACTATTAACTTTCTCGTTTATTAATCTCTGAACAAATTACAGCACGTAGACACTTCGACAGCACCTCGGCGTCGGAAACAAGAAGGTTACAAATGATTTCGTATGGAGGGTATATATAGGAGCTGTAATTTCGTTTGAACTTGCACATGACACATTCAAACGAAATTAACTTCAATCCACCCAAAACTCTATAATTTTCTCGTACAACGTGCCCTATTCTAACAATAGTAATCCATGACTCGATACAAGACGAAGTCAACAGACGTATGCACTAACACAGTTGAGATACCAGTGGTTTCAACAGTTGTTAGTCAAACCACTGATTCCACCCACTTTGATCCTCCACCATAAACAAAACCACCAACACCTCAAAGATTCCCCTCACAATCAACCCTTACACCCATAGCACATTCTCCTTCAAAAACTCCTCCTCCAAAGTCTGTCTATACAAGAAAAAGAAAATTCATGGTGCATGAAGAAGATAAAGAAATACCAACACGAATCCCTATATCATCTACTCCTTTCATTCCACCTTCATCACCTTCACAAACCAACCCAATCAACCACCCATCCACTGTTCCCACCTCAAAAAACATTCCACTGGCAGTTAAGTATCCTCTGGAACTGCTTGCAGTTCAGAATGAAATGATTCAATTTTATAAAGAGTATGATCCATCCAAAAGAACTTTCCCATGACTACAAGGATTTAGCAATCTCAGAACATTGATGAATATTTAAAAATGAAAGCTAAACAAGCTGATTTGATAGCCAAGTTTGTGTGTAAAGGAAAAAGTGACACAGGGCACTTATCAACATGAGCTTAGTAAGGTCAGGAAGTTGGAAGACTTTGCTAGAGACCTGAGTAAATCTATGTCAGAACTGCCACCCAATGCTGGTCTTCAAAGGGAGCTAAGGATTGATTATCTTGTTATCATCATGAGAGACAAGCCATATAAAGCCTACAGGTCTCATTTCAAAGACTAGTCTCTTGAAGATCTCAAAGAAGAGGTAAATAGAATTGAAATGATGAACAAGGTTCCAAAAATGAAGAAATTTGCACCCAACTAGAACAAACACAAGAAAGATGATGTGGATGGGACCTTGAAATATAAAAGAAAGAGAGCAGAACTTGTAGCAGCTAATTATGGGACTGCTAGATCCATTACAAGATGGTCTAAGCAGGATGTTGATCAAACCTATAAAAGGTTAGAAGAGCTTAGAAAGACTGATCCTACACTTCCCAAGAAGCCAGTTTATGATGATGAAACCACTGATAGACCTCAGTAGACCCATTCTTCTAAAAAGCTATTCTCATCATCAGATGTATGCATCAGTGTCTTGAACCAAAGAAAAAAATAACAACTGATTGGTGAGGAAGATGAAAAGAGGGATGCTGAATTCAGAAAAGAGGTTATCAGATTTCAGTTGTAATTTGGATTGGATGATGCTTCCATACAACTCCAAGCTCAAGTGACTGAAACTTTCAAAAAGTTGGCAAGCAGACCACAATCCCCCAACTCATCACAAATAAAACTTCTCCAAAGAAACACATCAGACCCAAAAATACTAAAATGGAAATCTGAAAAAGATACCCACGTATTGGCACTGCTCAGCTCTGATGGTAGAGTTGAAAAGCTGTCAAGGGAGGCTGCCTTAGGTCTGAATGCAGATGACCTCCAAGATCTAATGAACCTTCAACTACAAAGGGATGAAGATGATATTGATTCCTTGGATTTTGAGCTCCAGTTCAAAGGGCAAATTCGAGAAAGGCTGATGTGAGAATAAAGATCAAATAAAGAAGTGTTTTGGCATCATCTATTCTACGGGAGATTGTCGGCTCATGCAATCCTTCCTTGAAGAACAGATGATTCAAAGCCAAAATTGGTTCTCAACAGATGATTACCAATAATAGTGTTTGAAGACTAATTCCCTCCAATGGCAGTGGCACTTAACTTATGATCCCTAAAGACTGTTTGTGTAAAGACTGTTATAGCAAAGCTCTGTTTGCTGCAAAGACTGTTGAAGACCAATCAACTGCTGATGTCAAAGTGCTGCTGAAGTTAAAGTACTACCGGAATCAAAGGCCTGATCAACCTTAGTGGAAAGCACTGCTCAGCCTCATCAGTGTTTGAGCATTATCAACGGATAGCTTCATCAGTGTTTAGCTAATCAGTGTCTTAATGTAATAGTGTCTGTAATGCATCAGTGTTTAGAGGTTGTTAGGAGGTTAGATGTCACTGTATAGGTGACGTCAGCAAAGATGCCACAGTGTTTAGGATTGTACTATAAATAGAAAGTGTCTGTACTGTTCTATCAGCTCTTTGCACACACACATCTTGTACGAACTAACATTGTGAGCTCAGGCTGAGGGGGAGTTAGTGTTCATGCATGCATAGGTCTAAATATTGTATTTTCAATCTTTTGACTAATGAAAGCATTCTATGATGAAAGCTAAATCTTTCCTTGATTGTGTTATAAAGTTTTACATTCATTCCGCTGCAAATTATTTCTCTGTTTTATCTTCTTCCATTACCATCTTATTAAAACAACACAATCAAGTCAAACTCAGATCCTAACAGAACAATCTACCAAGTGATGTCCCAATGTTTTCGCTATTGATCGTTGTGTTACAATATTTATTCCGCCTTGTCACTCACTATTCCCGGTGTACTGGTTTTGAAAAAGAAGGGTGTCTCCACGACTCTACGAAGTACCGTAAAAGAACACATTGAGGAAAAAACAAATAATAAAATATTATATACTTTTAACACCCACAAGGTATCATTTGAACAATAAATAGATGCTACATGCCTTTTTTTTAAATTCAGTTTTTTTTCTCTTTTCTTGGCTATGTCTCGTTGTCTTCCGCCGCTTGCGGTCGTTGCTTCTTGACGAAAAAGTATTTAGTGAAGGTTTTTACTCATATCTTTTTTGAACGGCTTTTTAGTGGTACCAATTTGAAGGTTAGGTTTTTACGCATATCTAGTGGTACCAATTTAAAGGTTAGGTTTTCAAGGAAACTAGCAATAACACCCGTGCGCGTTGTGGCGCGGTACATCGCAAACATCGAATCGATTAGTCCAAACGTTATGTGATGCGTTAACCATAAGAAAACACATGTTTCGACGTATCTGATTGAACTCAATGTAACCTACATAAGCATTGCAATTGGATCAAACATAAAGTAAATAAAATTTATACCGTACAATCATAACGTATCATATGTGACCCGAGTCATACATAGAAAATGTAACGGGTATAATGGAAAAGCTGACACGTATAATCAAAAGAGATGAATGAGAGCTTTTGAAAAAATGGAAAAAAGAAACCACAATTTGATTCCACTCGGTTCGAAACAAAATTTACAAAACATCACCTGACTCATTTCCTAAAAAAGTTTAGGTCGAAACATACACCAACTCAAATATTTATCGAAACGTACATAAAAATATGCACGTAAAAATGTTTTTTTAAACAAAAACTTATTATATTTGACGTGACTCGTTTCCAGAAAAGTTTATGTTGATACATAGAGCAAATCGAATTTATACTGGTACGTACATAAAAATATACACGTTAAAAAGATTGTTTTTCTTAAGTAAATGAAGTATAACAGTAAACTCGAAACAAATTATTAGTAACAAACTTAATAAGTTAAATACGTTCATAAAATTGTGCCAAGTAGCACTAATGCCAAACCACTGCCAGCGAACACCAACATCAGAAGAGCTTGTAAAAATAAATTAAATAAAAAAGTAAAACATAACACCAAACAAAAAACATACGTAAAATCGTTGAACCACGCACGCCCGTTGTGGAGTGTTAATGCGAAACAATTAGACAAAAACGTAAAACGTAGAAAAAAATAACGGAGTCGATCTAGGATACGCGCGTTGCGACGAACTTGTCAAACGGAGAAAAATAGACGCGTTGCGACTTGCCTATTGATACGTGGTCGAAAACTGGTGTTCCTATTGGTGTAACTTGATGTTTGTACATGGGTTTTAATTCTGAATAGCCTACTTTTAATTAAAATTGTGTTTTGTAGGTTTGATGAAGTTTAAGGAGCTTTTCGGGAGCTTTACGCACTATCGGGACGAAAAACGGACCACCGGGACGCGAAACGGGTCAATCGGAAGCGAGAAACACGAAAACAGAAAAACCCACTATCTGTGAGGCGTCGCCTACACCACTAGGGGCGTCAGCGACGCCACTTCCTGATGCCTGACGGGATTTTTGTTGATTTCTTGGTTGGTGACGAGTTTTAAAGCTTGTTTTGATCCATTTTTAGGAGTTACACTTTGTTTTTGAACTTGGGAAGCATCTTGGAGCCAAAAACCTATCACCACTTCATCTTTAATGAATCCAATTCATCCCTCAACCGAATCAACCATCCAATTCATCATCATCTTCGTCTTCAAACCCTAGTTCATCCATCCATCAATCCATTCATCACCATCACTTCATTCAAACCCTAATCATCATCCTTCAACCAATTACAAGATTCAAGATGTTCACTTTCAAGTTCTCAACATCTGGTGATCAAGTCCTTTCGATCATGAGCGGCTAATTTCTTGGAGGCTTCACCCTGGTGTAGACTTTTGTAAGATTTTGGGTTTTATTATGTGTTTGATATTTGGTTTGTGACAAGTTGAATTGCATTTGAATCTTTAGACAATTGTCATACGTTTGTATTGAATTTGTGAATTGTCGAATGAATGATTAAATTTGACTTTGTAAAATGAATATGCGTATTTATGCCTTGTCTCTTGATAGGATTTACGAGTCCAAAGTAACGAAGTGCATCGTGGTCCGTTGTCTATAACGTTGATAGCGATTGGCACCTAAGCTTTGTGATTCTCACCCCGTTAATGAACTAATTTGATTAAACCAAGTTAAAATGTGTAGTAACCCTAGGACTTGCATTTGTTGAACCGGGTGTGAACCTTGTTCTAATTCACTATTTTATAATCGTTAATTAAAGTTTTCTTGTAATCATTCACGTTCTAGTAGTCAATTAATCAAATCAAACTTGTTAGTTCATTTCAACATCTTTCTAAACAAACAAAAATCATAAAAACAATCTAGTAAGCTTCATAATTGTGACACACCTTTAAAATCAATCAAATCCATTCGCAAACCACATACTTTTCGTGGTTCGACCTCTTACTACCACTAACTATTTGTTAAGGGTAATTCGGACTTATAAATATTATCTTTGATCGGAGCGTGACACTCCGATCACCTATCAAACGGGAAAAAACAGGCGAAAAACGTTAAATCCCACATGCATGTTGCTGCGTGTTGACTCGCAAAATTTAGAATGAAACGTAAAACGAAAACCTGCGAAAGATGCAAAGTATGGGGAGACCAAAGTTGAAAATAAAAAAGTATTGGGGTTAAATTGAAAAGTTGAAAAGCTTTGGGTTAAATTTTTAAAAGCCAAAGGGGTTAAAATATAAAGGAATAATAAATTTTAATAATCCAAACTATTAGCCGTTGGCCGGCAACGGTCTCAACTTTAAAAATAACCAGTGATGGTCCCAACTTTTCACATATTGTAAACCAATGGACATTCACTAACAGAAAAGGAAAAGGGAACAAAAAGAAACTAAGATTATATTAGTAAAGGTCCACTGGTTTACAATATGTGAAAAGGAAGGACCACCCTTGGTTATTTTTAAAGTTGGTACCGTTGTCGGCCAACGACTAATAGTTCGGATTATTAAAATCTATTATTCCAAAAAGATAAAAACAATTAGATTGAAAGTGAAAAATGCAAAAACTTTCTTGAAAAGCTCCAAATGCATGTCACAAATATGTAAAGCAAAAACATGTTTCTAATTTATAGTTTGGAAATAATACACCATATGAGAGCATTCACATCCGTATCACCATTTTATCATAAAATTATACTAAAAATCACTATAATCACTTTCAAATTTTATTTTATTCTATTAAATAATACTCATTATCTTTTTCTTCCATCCACTCACAACCATCTTCAAAATTTATTATAAAACTTATAGAGGGTAAACAGTGTCCTCTCAAATATACAATCGGTAACATTTTTTTATCTCCTCCTCTCACAAACAGTTACAACCACTTTTTATAATATAAAAAAATACACTCACATATGTTTGGTGGAAGGGATGTGAGTGATCTAAGTTATTAACGAAAATTTTGGTCGACATGAGGTCAACGGACCCGCTCCCCCGTCACAAAGAGAATTATTATCATCGGTTTCACTAATATTAAAAAGTGTCAATTTCGTTTGGATCAAAGCAGGTTTTAACCAAGAGTGGCCAACTTTGAAATCAGTCATATTTGAAAAGAAAATGCGTCCAGCCGCTATATTTGTGGTGGTAACACGGTGACCGTAGGAGAGGGGTGGTGGCGGTTATGGTGGAGGTGATAGCTGTAGAGGTGGCAGAGGGGCAACGGAAGAGGGGCGGTGACGATGATGGTCTTGGCTGCGACAGTGGAGAAGGAGGCAAGGGTGGCGAAGATAGGTTGAGCTTGCGATGGGGTGGTTGTGGGAGACGAGGTGGTGGTGGTGGGTGTTGTTTACCTATTTTAACCCATTTTTAGTTAGCAAGGTCTATAAGAGTGACAAAAAGGTTTACACATATAACTTGAATAGGCACAAACTAGTTTGTTGTACAATTTAATTAGACCCAAACTGACTCGTGGTATAATTTTAGCAGACCCAAATAAAAAAGTTATCATTTTATACCCAACTCAACTAGTAAATGAGTGAGTCATAATTATCAAATGTACATTTCATCATGTTTTCGAGATACGAGTGAGAATTTTTTTTACCGGTTTTCACCTTCAAGATTAACCAAAGAATCGAACAATAATGCAAACTTAGCATCAAGAATTACACACGGTGTGATAATCACATAAACAATCTCTATTTAACTCATGTTAAAGACTTAAAGGGTTTTAACTTTAAAGTTCCCCTACTACTCTTTCTTTACATGGTGTTACTCGAGTATCATAAATGTACAACATACAAAGAAAAAAATTACCATATCACATGACGTGATGTTTAAGAGATATTGGTATAAGGATGTAAGGAGTGGTTAAACACCTTAGAGTGGCAAACCAAAAAAATAACCAATCAGAGTGCGCCATGTCAATCAGTGAAAAGTGTTTAAACTTTGTTGAAAAGTGTTGGGAATGGTTTAGACACTTGCTGAAATGGTAAATTTTTTTTTATTTTCTGTTTTTTTTTTAATTTAAGATAAAATGGAAAAAACATCAAAGTATTATAAATAAAAACAAGAGTAAACTGCTAAATTCGTCCCTGAGGTTTGACTCAAATTGCTAGATCAGTCCAAAATCAACTTTGTTTGCTAAAACAGTCCCTGAGCCTAGTTTCATTTGCTATTTCAGTCCAATGAAGGGAAAATGATTGGACTAGATTAGCAATTTGACTCAAACCTTAGGGACGAATTTAGCAATTAACTCCTATTAATTGGATTGAAATAGCAAATGAAACTAGGCTCAGGGACTGTTTTAGCAAACAAAGTTGATTTTGGACTGATCTAGCAATTTGAGTCAAACCTCAGGGACGAATTTAGCAGTTTACTCTTATAAAAACAAAGCATTACATTACTATATGATAATAGGCAAAGGTAATGAAAAGTGACTGAGGGCATCTTAGTAATTTTTAATACCTGATCAACTTAGGAAAACATTGGGCATACAGTGAATTTAGGTATATTAGACTATGGGGTATGGGACGGGGTTGTGGCATGGGTTGGGTACAAACGCCCAAGTCACCACCCCGGGTGGGCTTGGGTTTCGGCGTGGCCCCTTGGGCAGGGGTTTCAGCCCGGGGGCGGGGGTTGTGGCGTGGGTTGGGTACAAACGCCCAAGTCACCACCCCGGGTGGGCTTGGGTTTCGGCGTGGCCCCTTGGGCGGGGGTTTCAGCCCGGGCGTTGGACGGGGCTATCAAGATGACATGACAAGATCTCATTGGCCAGGGGTTGTGGCGTGGGTTGGGTACAAACGCCCAAGTCACCACCCCGGGTGGGCTTGGGTTTCGGCGTGGCCCCTTGGGCGGGGGTTTCAGCCCGGGCGTTGGACGGGGCTATCAAGATGACATGACGGGATCTCATTGGCCAGGGATTGTGGCGTGGGTTGGGTACAAACGCCCAAGTCACCACCTCGGGTGGGTTTGGGTTTCGGCGTGGCCCCTTGGGCCGGGGTTTCAGCCCGGGCGTTGGACGGGGCTATCAAGATGACATGACGGGATCTCATTGGCCAAGACAAGTAGCCGTTTGGGCTAGCCGTTGGCCAACGGCTATGTGTTAAAAAAAAATATTCACTATAAATACTCACACTTCTATTCAGTTTTTTTTTACCACAACTACTCCACCTCTTCTATAATCATCTCTATCTAATTTTAAAAAAAAAAATTCTCATCCAATCACAATACGGTGGATTGGGTACAAACGCCCAAGTCACCACCCCGGATGGGCTTGGGTTTCGGCGTGGCCCCTTGGGCGTGGGTTGGGTACAAACACCCAAGTAGCCGTTTGGGCTAGCCGTTGGCCAACGGCTATGTGTTTAAAAAAAATATTAACTATAAATACTCACACTTCTATTCATTTTTTTACCACAACTACTCCACCTCTTCTATAATCATCTCTATCTTATTTTTAAAAAAAATTATCATCCAACCACAATACAAAAAATGAATCCTCATAATCGTGGTTTTGACCCGAACAATCCGTGGGCATTCCAAGAAACACCTAGCCCAGCATCCAATCGTCCAATTGATCCCTTTTTAATACACTCCACGATGCCGGATATGGCTGGTTACGCATCGTTTATCTCGAATCGTTTGAAGAATGATGTCGGTCGAAAACACCAATGTCTTTCACGCAACGCGCGTCATTGAAAAACACTAGTTTTAAATAAAATCTAAGTTTAAAAAAACTAAAAATCACAAGGTCATCCATATTTTTTTGCGATCTCACGTTTTCTAGCGAGTGTGATTTCCAACATCGCAGGGTGAACATTGTCGGTAGGCCTATTAAACGTCTCCAAGTCCTTGTCGTACATTGTTTGTCACAACGCCTCTCGTTGCTCACCGAGACCTTGTCGCAACGCCTCTCGTTTAGTTTATTGTTTAGGCGTCCAACTTTCCCGTTTCGCTTTTCCTTTTTTTTCCGGTGCGGCTTCATTTTCGTTCACGGGATTTTTTTCAACCGCAACATCTTCATCCTCATCAAAATGTTGTTCTTGGGTATCCGGCACGAACTCTTCATCGGAGTCATCTTGTATGTCTCTCGGTGATTGTGAGCTTGGGGTTTGAAAAGGTCTCGGTGATTGTGAGCTTGGGGTTTGAAAAGAAAACGGGTAAAAAGCATTTTGGGCGTCTAGGGAGTAATCATAATAACCGGGTCGAACCATCGTCAGACCGTGCTGCATCCAATTTTGGATGGGTTGGGTATCATAACCGAAAGTTTGATGCATGGGTTGGTTAAAATAAAATGGAGGTTGGGTTTGATTCGCAAATCCAAGGTGGGGATGAAACGGCACACTAGAACCACCCGAACCACCACGTTTATCTTGAGCCCTCGCCTTCGAACCGGACCCTACCATTTTTTTCTTGCCTTCACCTTTGTTTGAGCCCTCCATTTTTTTGAAAAGATTTGAAAGAATGAGAGTGAAATGTAGTGAAAATGGATGTTGAGTTTGTTTGGTGAAAATGGAAATGAATTTGTGTAATTTATAGAGGTAAAAAAGGAATTTTTTTTTTTATTAATCCCAACGGCATTATAGCCGTTTGAACACATCTCCCCACATCGGCATTCAAACGCCGCGTGATCAACCAAACCGCATCGGCAAAGGGTCGGCGACGGTGTTTACCACACGACAAAAGCCTTTGTCGAACCCTTTGACGCACCAACACCGGACACCCTAAAAGATAAACTCTTTCATCAAAAATCACAAGATGTCAACTAAGAGATACTTTGAATATTGGTATAAAAAGTAAAGTCTTTCATCAAAAATCACAAGATGTCAACATCAAAAAGATTTTAATGGTCAAAAGTCAGGGTTTCTCCCTAAATATTTGCAATAAAGGTAAAAACTTCATTGCTCCAAATCTGTTGTGGGAGCCATATCATATGATTTATCATCAATGTGACCCACTTATAAAAATTGAAAAACAAAATCATCACAACCGTCCATACGTTATGTTGAGATATATGAAACCAATTCTTTCAATTTTCATATAGTATGGGTTATGGTTATAGCTTACACATTAAATGTAAGCGTCTCTTTGATGACAGACTTTCAAAATAATATATTTTATCAAGTACATAAATAAATTTATACCAATTTGGGGCATATTGGTTCTTTCGGTTTGTATTTCTATATAAAACCAAACCTTTTGAGTTTCTACAATAACGAAATCCGACAATCCATTAGGTTAGGTTTTCGTTTAGCTTTCGGTAGTTCTAGATTAGATACAACTTTGGCGACGTTCACATGCATTATCTTACGACTTAATCCATGCCATCGCCAACAGTCGGATTGTGTGTCGTCACTTTAAATGAGACCTGACATAATTTGATTCGAGTAAAATGTCATTTTCGTTGTTCGGTCAAGTAAAGTTTATGTCATACCATTAACTATAGTTTTTAAAAAACAAGTCAAATTGTTGGGTTGCTTAGTTCAGCCACCAGCCAGACCTTTATGAACAGTTCAGTTTATCCTCAATTTTATATTTTTTTTCAGTTATTAGTTTGCTTAAAACATTAAAATCGACAAAATGATTCATACGTATAGTTCGCTTAAAATATAGTGATTAGCTATTACAAGAACAGAAAGTATGTGTAGCAAAGGTTAAAACACTTTCAAACCGTTGAGCCATGAACCAAACCATATAACTCTCAAACCATTTGCGGTTCATACTCAATTGCATAAAAATACAAAAAACATGTAAGATGAGAATTATCATTCACCCAGACAGTCGTAAACTATTTAAATAATAGCTATATTTACAATATTTTTTTTAATTTCTTTTTTTGATTTTTCATACTACAAATTATTCATTAAACAAGTCCGTAATTAGATAAATATATAAGAACTCTTTTAACAACTAAACCAGATCTCCACTCAACCTGCTCTTCACCAATATTTACAAACATACCCCTTATTGAACCTCATACTCATAACCCATAACTCATACTCATACTCATACTCATACTCTTGAACTATATCGGTTATACCTGCTGCAGACTCTCTTTCAAAACTGGCAAGAAGTACCCAGCCTCTGTAGCTGCTTCTGCCCTACACTTACCGACTTGCGGTTTGCAAAAGCCGGGTACACGAGCTCTTGAAACTTCTCTAGAAAAACACACCATTCGTCTTCGTTCATGTCTGCAAACTTCACGAAACTAGCACTAGCGGGAAGCTGCTCATTTGCACTCCTATGACCAGATGATGAATTCACTCCTATGTTCCCGTTCTCCTTCCCATTTCTATACCCATATCCATACCCATTGTTTTCAGTCTTTGTCTTCAGACTCTTCAGGTTATGAGCCGTAAACGAGTTGTTCTTCGGCAACATTGACGGGTTTGACACCAAACCGGACTTTCCCGGTGCATCAAATGCAGCACCATCTTCTTCTTCTTCGTCCTCTTCTTCAATGGTTTCTTGAAGTTTGGAAAGCGGGTTTCGCCCAAATCCAAAGTGGGAAGGAGGAGTCGGGCACGTAAAGTCACCCATGAAGTCAAAACCAGAATCATCACAACCGTCCATTTCGAACAGGAACGAATCTTCATGTCCTTTGGATTTAGGAGATGATGATACGAACACCCCTCTATCACTTTCCATCTCAGCAACTAGCCTTCTTGCATCCATGCATATCAACTCGAGCTCACTGGGTTCTTCTTCACCACGACGAAATTCCCGACTCATCATCTCCCCGATTTCAGCAAGTGTAAGCCCGTAAGAAGCCGCTTCTTTCAGGAAAATTGTGCAGAGAATCAACACACGGAGAGAAGCCTCCCTGATCATCGGAAGCTCGGTTTTCAGCATGTCTGCATCGCGATACGGATTAAGATCTTGAATGTATTTGAGTTCTTCTTCAGTGAACGGGATCGACGCTTGAGGCCAATGGATCCATTCGAAATACGGGTCCTCTAAATTCTCAGGTAAGCAGAGACCATGATCGATGGGTATGAGTTCCACTTGACTAAACCTATCAGCCCCATCGTCACTGATCCTTTTAACAAGCAGATTACCCGCATGCCTATCCGTGTTGAAAATTCTTATATCTAATATACCAATACGATGAACAGCAGAGACGGGGAAACTTGAGGTTCCATGATCACTAGCATCGAAGTCGTGAGCAATGAACTGCTGAAGAGAAGCAAGCTTGCTAAAATGTTTCTTCATCTTCATTGATTTGTTGTTGTTCCCGCTTACGTTATCGTTAATATTAAAAATAGAGTGCGTAATTTTGACCAGTGCGGTGGGTGGCACATTGGCAAAGTGACCATAGTCAAGGAGGTATGCAGCAACCTCTCTGTAACCGGTTTCACCAACCCGAACAGACCGTTTCAGCCCTGGTTGACCTAAAGCTCTACCGACAAACCCTTTAGGGTTATTCGGTGCGAATGGCTCTTCATCTGTTGGTTTCACTATTGCAACACTCTCACCTCTACTGTTTCTAAAATAATACGCACCTCCAAGTCCACTCTGAACCGGGATCGGGTCAACACCAATCTTCATCGCTTTCACAATCTCCTTAACAAGCAGTTTAGTTTTCTTGAAGCTATTAGAATGCCCCAAGATTTCAATAGGACCGCTCCAATCTCTATGCTGTATATCCCTACCGGTTGGAGAAAGACAAGGAGTTGAAGAGCTTCTGTGCATGAGGTTTCGTGTTAAAAGAAGAGGAGAATCGTTACGAACGGCACTCAGGTCGTTTTTCAGAACCGTATCTCCAAAAGTCAGAGAACTTTCTTCAACCGGGACGTTAAGTGCAACCTGTAACCTCCTTTTAACTGTGTGAGCATTGTCGCTTCGATCTAACTCCATCCCCAATACGCAACCAGATTCAGTTTGAACAAAAACGCGTCTCCTGCCTGATGGTTTCACCACTTCCATCCCATCGTTCGCATGGTATTCCCTCCCTAAGGGACTGTTGAAAACCGCTACAGCCATTTGAGTTTTGATTGGGCTGTCTAGGTTACTTGACATTAACAAAGGGAGGCGGCAGGGGATGATGGATTGTATCCTCTTCACCCAATGACAATCAAACCCAAGATCTTTTCACAGTCCACTCAAAATATGGTCAAAAAACGACCATGAATCACAAAACACGCTTCAAACTAATCTTGACACAGACAGATCGTGCGTCTAGAACACTAGATGATACGTGGAGGCAGAGGAGAAAGTAGTGTGGTTGGTATTACACTATCACTACATCAAGAGAGCCATCCGATTGATCCAAATCAGTCTCTTTATGACTAATCTGTTCCAAAAACATGATAAGCATACATAACAATCAGCTACCCGTATCAAACTTTTCAAAACATTTCATCAAACACTTAACAATCATATGAGCAAACAGATGCTTCATCTTCTTCTGGATATGATCAAAAGTCTAAATGTATAGATTCTACCATAAACTTAGGATCTTATAAAACATCAGTAATTTACACTATTAAGATCAAAATCAACCATATTTATGAACAAAATATGAGAGAATATATATCGAACTCTCAGAGATCCAATGCCAATGCCAGAGAGTACAAAATACGACATTAGATTTCATAAATCAATCCGTACAAGTTTATCATACAATCAAACAAATTTAAAACTTAAACTTAAAACTTAAACGAATCCTTAAATCGAATCAATAATCAAAATCATTTTACAATTTATACTATCAGAGATCCAGTATTAAAACTTAAACAAATCGTTAAATCGAATCAATAATCAAAATCATTTTACAATTTATACTCTCAGAGATCCAGTACCAAAAAGTACAAACGATTAACATTTTCATTTGATAATCAACACATAACACACACATAATACACCATTAGATTTCATAAATCAATCCGTACAAGTTTATCATACAATCAAACGAATCGTTAAATCAAATCAACAATCAAACGCATTCACAAATCATACTCTTAGAGATCCAGTACAAGAGAGTACAAACGATTAACATTTTCATTTGATAATCAACACATAATACGCCATTAAATTTCACAAATCAATCCGTACAAGTTTTATATTAAAAAAATCCGTACAACTTAATCATACAATCAAACAGATTCAAAACCAAACAATCGAGCCAAAACTCAAACGAGTCGTTAAATCGAATCAATAATCAAACAATTCAAAACCTAATTAACAATAACACGAATCGCTATCGACGAACAACAAATTAAACCGGAAAACTTACCAGATCTGTAAACCGACTATCAAATCACACAATGCAGATCACCACACCAAATCGAACAATTTCTTCACCAAATTTCAAACTAAAATTCACAAATTCAGAATCACAAAACCTAATTTCTGTTCGTTCGTCTTCCTCGTATCAATTGTGCACTTTTTGGCTCGCTCTCTCTCTCTAGAAAAGCTCACTTTCTCTCTCTAGCTCTGTCTTTGTCTTTGGTGGGGGTGTATTGTATGTATATGTGAATAAAATCATTTTTAACTGCGGTTAATCTGCAGTAAAGAACGCGTTATGTGCATGGTTAGATAACTAACCCTGGTTATATTCAGAACTTATGGCTTTCGAAGTGTCTGGAAGATGGTCAATCGACCGTTGATTGGAGTGATGCGATGTGATCTGAACCGTTGGATTGGTGTAGGGTACGTGTAAGTAGATGCTTGACTGGTGACGTGGCAGATGGTCAGAGGCATGGGATTTTTATGTGCACTTTAATTTTGGGTCTTTTTATAGGTTCGGTGCCCTACAAATGAAACAACCAAAATAAATGGTATTTATTTATGAATAAAATTTAAAAAAAAAAACTAATTTAATAATCTCAAAATAAAATAAAAAACTATTTTTAATAATCTCAAATTTTGATCTGTTGCTGAGATTAATCCTAACTCAAGAAAGTAATCCAAGACCATATTTTTCTACAATTAGTTTTTATATGGCATAAACCGTCATATAAGTAGTCCACGTCATCAAAAAAGTTACCACATAAGCAGTCTATGTTAACAAAATTTCGACTTATTTGCTATATAAGTTGCCCACTTCATCAAAAAATAATTGTGTTAACTTTCAGTTAGTATAAGATCGCTGAAAGAAAATATATTCAAAGTTGAGACCATCTGTAATTATTTTTAAGTTAAGATTATTCCCGGCCAAGAGATTTTGAACATTTCATCAACCATAATACATATGCAGGAAGAGATTGGGTACAGATAAAGGTGAACATGTGAAGCGTACAAATAACCAAAGTAATTTTGTTTACATTAGAGTAATTAGTATTGCGCTACTTTAAAATTGTAGCGTAATAATAATTATAGCAGTTCAAGCATAATTACTCTGGTTATTCGTATATTAATTGAAAGTTAACCCGTTAGTTTTTACTTGACGTGGACCGCCACATAAGTAGTCCACGTCATCAAAAAATTGCCATATAACCAGTCTATGTCATCAAAACTTTGACGTATTTGCTACACAAGTAGTCCACTTCATAAAAAAATTAACTGTGTTAACTTTCAATTAATATGAGATCGCTGAAGGAAAATATGTTCAAAAATGGGACCGTCTATAAACATTTTTTGAGTTAAGATTATTCCCGGCTAATAGGTTTGGGATTATTAAAATCTGATTTCCTCGTTATTTTGAACATTTCATCAACTATAATACATATACAAGAAGAGATCTGGTACATATAAAGGTTAACGTGTGAATCGTAGTGATAGCTAGAGTTATTTTGTTTGCATTAGAGTAATTAATATTGCGCTACTTTGAAATTGTAGCGTAATAATAATTACTGCATTTCAAGCATAAAGACTCTAGGTATTTGTACGCTTTGCACGTCAAAAACTATTTGTATTTGATCACTTATATATAAATAAAAACTGTAGAAATAAAATGTAAATCTTTTATATACAAATATATATATATATATATATATTAATAAATAAAAGGAATGTCAATAACTGGTGAGCGGAGTGGGGCGGTAAACCCACTCGGTACCGAACCCCCATCCACCGCCAACCTTTTTACTGCTCAGATCTTATCAAAATGGGGGGCGAAATCGGTGAGTGCTCACCGAGTCGGTGAGAGGGAGGGAAGGGGGAGAGAGATGGGTGTGTGGTGGGGTTCATTCCTTCTCAATGAATCACACATTTTTCCCTTTTTAAAAAAAAAATAGTTTACCTAAACCTCATTAGATAAATCACCGTCAACATTTTTAAGCATTAGGTAAACAAATTAGGTGACTTGACATGACGCTATGTGATTGGGTGAATTGAGAGTTTACCTATTTGAAATAGGTAACCACTCCCCTCACCCTTATCATTTTATAGGTCTTGCTTTGCATATGACACAATGTAAATAATCATGCCAACTTTATGCAAGTTAGGGATTAAAACGAGAAAATCTATGTTTTGGACCAAAACATACAAAACGGTTCTAAATAAACTAGACATGATGGATGGTGAAATGTTCCCAACAAAAGATTTTAAATTTCACTTTCACATTTATATATGTTTTATAGATATTTTTAATTTAATATTCGTCCATTTTTAAGAAAAGTTCGATTTACGAGATTAACCATCCGTATAATTTACTTTAACAACGTTAATTCAAGAGTAAATTACAAATTTTGTCCTTTATGTTTACATCAAATTTCAGGCGCTGTCCTTTAGCGCAAAAATTGACAGGCGGTGTCCTTTATGTTGCCAAATCTTGCAAGTTTTGTCCTTTTAGCCAAACCAGGTTAGATTTTTTGGTTAAATCTAGTCATGTGCAAGGCACATGAGGATACTATTGTAATTTTACCATTCAAGGGGCTATTGTGTAAGTATTATATAGATTGGGACTATTTTGTAAAATTAGAAAAGATATTAACTTACTCTCTCTCTCTTAACTTCTGCACACTCTCTCTCTTAACTTTTCTTCTCTCTCTCTCTAACACAAGCTCTCGCACTCACTCTCTCTCTCTCTCTAAAAAACTACTGCACTCACTCTCTCTCTCTCTAAAAATCTTTGTACGGTGGTGGATTGTGGTGGGGTGTGACGGTGATGGTGGGTTTAGCGGTGGTGGGTGCGATGGTGATGATGGGTGGCGGTGGTGGGAGGTGTACGGTGGCGGGTTTTGGATGGTGAAGATGGATGTGATGGTGGGTTGTGGTCTGTGGATGCTGAAGTTGGGTTGTGGTGAAGGTGAAGGTGCGTTTGCGGTGGTGGAGGTGGTTTTAGGGGCGGTTGCAGGTGGTGGCGGCCGAAGTGCTGGTGGCTTGTGGATGGTGACCGATGATGGGGATTGAAGGTAAAAAATCTTTTGTGAATTTGGGCTTGAATAATTTGTGCCGATGATGATTCATTTTAAGATGTTGGAATTACCGATTGTATTTATAGTGATGATTCATTTTAATTTTTTGGAGTTTAAGGATCATTAGTTTTGGGGTTTTTGGTTGGTGAGTTGATTTGGAGATGATGGTTCATGATACAGATTTAAACAATTTAATTTTGACGAGAATAATTCAAGTTATAAAGTTGAATTAAATATGTATACCTGATTAGTGTAGGTGTTGGTTTAGAAAGTCTGGAAGTTTAATGTATTTTCACTATTTTGATATTGCTTTTGAAATCTTTATCTGGTAATTTAGAGAGGTAGAAGTGAAGAACGAGTCTGTGTTTCATGTTACGAAAACGTGTATGGGAAATAAGATGATGAGGATGGTAGTGGTGGTGGTGGAGGATGGTGGTGATAGGTGGTTGCTAATTTGAGAAATATATATATATATATGGTTATAAAAATAATATTTTAAATTATTTTGTTTTATTTTTACATAATAGCCCCTTGATATAATTTATCTGACACAATAGTCCTTGAATGGTGAAATTACAATAATACCCTCATGTGCCTTGCACATGATTAGATTTAACCAAAAAATCTAACTGGGTTTGGCCTAAAGGACAAAACTTGCAAGATTTGGCAACATAAAGGACACCGCATGTCAATTTTTGCGCTAAAGGACAGCGCCTGAAATTTGATGTAAACATAAAGGACAAAACTTGTAATTTACTCTTAATTCAAATATTTTATTGAGCGTAAGGAAGAAATTTGGGGTCACTTCCTCTCTTCTACATCGAAACCTACTCAATTTTATCTCTTTTGGAATTTTGCCTAATGTTTAAAGTAGGAGTTAATAATACATTGAATTCTAGAGAAAAAAAAATACACCAGGCCCACTGCGTTTGGTGCATGATTCGACCACAGTGGTCGTTACGAAGTTTTTGTAATTTTCTCTTGGATTTATTTAAAGATCATTCTTTTGTCACTTTGACTTACCTTTTGCGAACATACAAACACAAAACACTTAGATTGGTGATCCGTTCTAATTTGCGAAGAGAGAAAGCATGCCCGACTCAAATGATCAAACAGTTGTAAGCTTTATAGATTGGTGATCCATTCTAATTTGCGATAAGTAAAAAATATGTATGATCTCTACCTTTGAATACAAGTTTTCACTTAAGTTACACAAGTTTTATGAAACGAAAAAGAATCCATCCATCCCTCTTAATTCTTACACCACCTATAACCAGTGGCGAAGTATAGAAGGGGCGGGGAGGGGCGCCCGACCCCCCGAAATTTTTGGTCAGTAGTGTTATATATGTAGTTTTTGTATAGAAATTTTTTGGTATATACGTTTTCGACCCCCCATCATTCGGGTTAAGCTTCGCCACTGCCTATAACATGATGTTATGCTATAAAATTGCATCACCAATGAGACAAGTAAAGTACCTCAATGTTCAAAGAAAGTTCATTGTATCATACGATAACAAATAAAGTAAGAAATGACATACACAGGAATTTTTTATCAGTGTCATTAACTTTCGGTGTTTAGATACAATCATACGATAATAAACGGTTTTCTTTAAACTTTTGTAAAGAAACTATCTTTTTTTAGTTAAGTATTTAAATAATAAACAGATTATTTAAATAATACTTGATCATTTTAATAAACTATTTGACTAATCAAATGCCAAAATAGACATCATCTAGATTATTGGGTGACTGAACCAACTAGTGCTCCAAGTGGCACACACCAAGTGCAGCTCGGCATCAGGCTCACACTCGTGTGAGCTTACAAGACCGGTTCAATTGAAAAATAATAATATTAGTTATAGTTAATGGCAAAAGAGTAATATAATATTTAGTTTGAAAGTAACTTTGTTTTGTTTATACATACAATAAGAGAAAACTTAGCCTGTGGTCATTATTCATGCCGGCCACAAAGGAACCAACATCACTTGCATGCTTAATAAAAGTATAGATTCTATAATACCTTTTCTTCCTAACAAAATACCAATATATTTCTTTTATAGAGAGATATTTTGAGTTTTATTTTTTCAAACCTTATGTTAATAAGACTTGAGTTTGCATCATGAGTAATTTTTAAGCTTATAGTTAACTCAACTCAACTTTTTTTATTATATATGAATTATTATATGTTTATGTATAATTATGTTTATATTTTTATTATTATATTTTTCGATGTGTAACATAATATATATTATTTAGTATTTTTATAATATATTTATGTATAATTACTATTCTATTCTGTAATAAAAATATACAGTAATATTAATTATTTTATTATTAATCTAAATTCACTAGACTGGACTTTTTTATTATATATGAATTAATATATGTGTATGTATAATTATGTTTATATATGTATTATTATTATTATATTTTTGTATATGTAACATAATATATATTATTCAGTTAGCTTATAATACATACATATATATATATATATAGAGAGAGAGAGAACGTACGCGACCAAATTACGCACGTTCATTTGAAAATCACGCACGTTATAAACTCAAAAAACCTGATCACGCATGTAGGAAACATAAATCACGCACGTTATCACGCATGCCCTACCTCCCGGTTCAAAAATCGCATCCCCTGTTCTACGATCTGAAACCATTGTTACTGCCCTCTAACTCCAATCGAATCAAAGCTTGGTCATGTTCCTGCATCCTCTGTTCTACGGTCTGAATCAAAGCTTGGTCATGCTTCTTCATCCTCTGTTATACGGTTTGATTACGAGGGTCGATATTTTGATGAAACTTTTCAAAATCAACGAAAAATTTGAACCCAATTCGATGAAATTGACCGAACAATAGCCAATTTGAAGTGAAACGAAAAGAAATTTGAAATGAATTGGACGAAATTGATCAAACCCAGGAGGTCTGAAAATTTGGTATAATCACGCATGTTATATGAAATAATCACGCATGCTGGTTTTTTGAGTTTATAACGTGCGTAATTTGGTCACGTACGTAATGTACGTAACCTTCCTATATATATATATATATAGGGGATGGTTCAAATGAAAACCACTTTTATTGTGAAAACTCGAAAACTAACTAAAAAAAGCCTAAAAAACACACCAATTTTTTTTCAATTTTTTTTTATAAAAATCGCAGGTTTTTATATATATAAAAAAATTCAAAAAAAAATTGTAGTACACATGTGTAATAATACACATGTGTAATAATACCCATGTGTAGTGTGCACTACAATTTTTTTTTTTAAAATTTTTTTATATATAAAAAATGACGAAAAATAGTATACAAAAAAAAATTGGTATGTTTTTTTGGCTTTTTTAATTAGTTTTCGAGTTTTCACAATAACTAGTAGTTTCCATTTGAACCTTCCCCTATATATATATTAGAGGGGTACCTGAACGATGGTGAGAATACGAACGTTGGTAATCACGTAAGGTATTATTTTTTGGAATTTTAATAAACTATAATATCATACTCAAACTAAAAAAATGCTTGTTTTTATAGTATATATTTTTAAATATTAATGTGTAAAAAGTTATAGCCAGTTAAAAATTTTGGGTAATTGGTTTAAAAGTCAACAATATGTTTAAAAGCATTTACCATATGTTTTATATGATTGTATTACTTAAACTTTTAAAATTGTGTAAAATTGTATTTTTATCCTCACTGTATGTATTATAATATAGTGGATGTGTGTGTATAGAGAGGATCATAAGAAAACTCTGACTTCGTGAGAAAACTCTTTATTCATCGTTATTTGAGGTAAATGACGTTTTTGTTATCACTTATACTAATAGTTACGTGGTTTGCATTATTTTTTTACCTAATGGTGTTTTAAGTTTATGGTGTTTATCTCACTTTCAATAATGGCGTGCTTACTTTATGTTTTTGTATTATAGGTTATGTTCCGGAAACTTGATTGTACCAGTTATTGTTCCTGCAGACGTTTTGAGCAGTTTAGTTTTTATGCAGACACATCTTTTATGTTTTGAAAAGCATGGACATAAGGGAATTCCCAAAACAATATATTCATAATAGATGACGTAAAGATGATGCCCGAAACTGTATTACTAATTTTTCAATGAGCCGTGATTATATGTGATGTTGATCCTGATGCTCAAGGGAATTTCCACAGCCGTCACTATTTCCATTTCCTCATCATAATGCCTACTTGCGATAGTTTTTTCAACAAAATGATCTTCAACATTTTCTAGAAATTTTCTTCTTAATGTTTTTATGACGGTTTGTGTTTCTTCACATAAGTTATTAAGAGGAACCTCAACACCGAGTATTCCTCTTTGAGCATCTTCATCCATATTCATTTTGGCATTTATGGTCCTGATCATTACTCTTCTTCTGTCATCAAATATGATTACGAATCTGCTGACTGATGCTTTGAACATCCACAAAACAATGTTTGCCATTACTGTTTGTTAAAGTGGGTATTTATTGTATGGCATTTTCCTATACTATATGCGTTGAGTATGATTATGGATTGTTGTATGAGTTGTTCTTATATAATGATTTTTTAGCAGTGTTTTTAATTACTTTTGGCGGGAATCAAACTATAAGTGCAAAATAATTCTGACATCTCTTGCGTTTTAGAACCTTCAGCATTTATGTTTTTGGAAATAACATTTATGTTTATTAATGTTTTTGGCGGTTTTAATAGTTTTCTGGTGTTTTGTCTTCTTCTATTGTCAAATGACTCTTTTACCCTTAATGATCATCCCCGTTTTTTTTTTGGAAAATCCATATATTTATAAATACGCCACCGCGTCTCTCTTGTCCCTAGATTGGTTTGATCCAATGGCTTAAAATCATTTCTTCAATTTTTAGAGTTTTGACCGTTTTTAGAATACTTTGCCCTACATATTTTATTATTATCAATAATTGACTTTTAGTATGGACATGATGATAAAGTTTGGATAGTTGAGAGCTTCGGGTGATGGTAATGGCATCTGTGGAAGTTTAATCAGCGAGAGACTGACTATGGTTGTATTTGACTTGAATGTTAGGATTGTATGAATTTCTGCTGCGAATGATCTAGTCTATCAGTTATAAGAACTATTTGCTAAATAGTAAATCTAATAGACGAGATCCCCGAGTTTTAAGGTATTTCACACAGGTTAGTGTTCTGCGTTATAAATGTGTCCGTGTTATTAACGAGTCGACTCCGTAATGCCACAATTAAAAACATGTCTAATTGGCTCAACCCACTTAATCTAATTATGACGCGTATAACACATTTAACTTGTCATATTTGATAAGTTAATAGCTCACCGCTACATGTGTATGACCCGTTGTCACACCCCGATATTTCCACATATTACTGGTGGGCCCGGCGGGGAGTATCGTGACGTAGTTGATATCATCATTGTCAATACACACAATATAATAGCACAGCGGAAGGCTTGGTGAATAAACTATTACAAACCATAATGTCTGAGTGTCCGAATAAAAGAATATACAGACTGGTTTGTAATAAGATCCACAGGCGGATCATAAGTAAAGTACAAGAAAACAAATAACAGACTTCAGGTATCTAGGGATTTGCAAGATCCTCTTATACGACACCTAATAGCTCCAGCCTATTTACGAGAGGTACCTGTCAATCAGTCTTTAGAAAATACGTCAGTTTACACTGGTAAATACAATTAACTGACTCTTTTGAAAACATTTATGAAAATTGATTTAAGTGCACAAGACACTAATCATTTATAACTTGGGACAATTATTTAAAGATAATCTTGTATACAGATTTACATGTTTGTCTTACAATTGGGGCCGGTTGGAAGCCGGTCATGATTAACCGACTCACCACTTATAGAACCCATAAAGGAGTTATCCCCAACATGTGGGTTTATACTTTAGCATTTGCATCTATCAGGTGTATGCCTACACCCCGTGCATAGGTCGGGACCATTTTCAAATGAAATGAGCCGAGGATATCCAGGACACGGTCGATTTAACCCCCAATGTTTATGTTATCAAACAAGACAAATTAAAACGGGTTATGTAAATTTATTAATCACAATCCGATTAAATGATTTCATACCCGACCAAGTGGTATTATTATAATACCATATCCCAAGCCCGTATAAGGGAAAATAAGTTAAAAGTATTTACCTGAGCTAAACGTGAAAAGTAACTCAGCGGTAAAATCCTAAAGCTTTATGATGGTACCTTCTACTGGATGATACTAATCTGTATAGAAGGTTTAATAACCCATTAGGATGCTAACGGGTCTTTAATTAAGTCAAAGACTTAGACCGACTAGCTAGAAAGAAACCTTACGGTTCTGAACGCTAGATTAAGCGGAGACCGGAATAGAATGTGGTTTAGACCCGACAAGCTTGGATACTTATATAATATGGGTAAACTAAACACATTCTGGAATTTGAGGATTTAATGATAAGGTTAAACCCGTTTCGGCTATTTTACGTAAACTAGTCACATAAACTGATCCGAACGCGTAAACGCGTAACGGGTAACCAAATGAATTATATACAGGTCTCAAATGTTATTATGCGTAAAATATGTTAATACATCAGTAGGATGTTAACATATATGCCCAAAAAGTAATTTAAATCAATTTAAGTCCCATAAGGGCATTTTGGTAATTTCAATGCTTATAAAAGAGATTTTATAATAAACTGAAGTTCTGGTCTTTTGAAATCAGTAAAAATATTTAATTTATCACATTACATCAGTAAGATATCATACATATGTGAAATTTACTATTTATGACCACACTATGCCCCGAAAGGGCATTTTGGTCATTTCTGTAACAACTCTCACCAAACTATTATTTCTTATTATATTTTACCCAATAAGAAACCCTAATTGAGACCCCCAAGTGATACTGCATGACCCTTAAAATTTTCAGAACAATCGGAATCAGGATCAGGGCCCCTAAAACTCAGGGGGGGGGGGTATTTCCTAGTCAGTATTATCCAAACAGTTTTTGATAGGAATCGAATTTTAACGAACGGTCGACTCACCCAAGCTACTGAGACACGTGGCTACCCTATGCTAAAAGTGACCTCTCGCGCCACGCGAGAGCCTCTCGTGACACGCGGGCGCGCCGTTTTTCCAGTATAAATAGAGGAGTTTGGCACTTGAATTTTGGCGTTGGTTCGACGTTAAAATTCGTTTTCTACACCGAGATATCGTCTGTTTACTCCAAAAACACACACAATCACGAAATTCTGCCGCGATAACAGGGTAATAACTCGATCACTGCTACGATTTAATGTCCGATCGATAGAAACCAATCCGATGGATGTTTAAGTGCTGCCCAAACTCGGGTTATGCTTTGTCATTCGTCGTGAATTCGATGGATGTTTAAGTACACATAGAGAAATGAAGCACGTTAGTTATCGACATAGATCCATCGATACCAATGACTGCGGGTTGACTGCCCGAGGCAGTTCGCAATACATAATTACCACCGTAATCCATGCAAGTAATTGTCCTTAACAACCCCCGTGTGAACGGGTGCTGAGTCCAAACTATAGTACTATCGTTGCTAAGGCAGGTAGACAGCATTCCATGTGTAAACATAACAAACAAGCATTCATAAGCCACGTATAACATGCATTATAGGTTAGCGTTCAAATAACATTGAGTAGTGTGATTGATGTGATTTGAATAGTTGTAACGTATGTAACACCCAAAAGTGCATAAAGCAAAAAGGGACCGAGTATACTCACAGCGGTTGATGGATTGAAGGGAGCGCTTAGCGAGTAAGATTAGCCTGAGTAGATTAGATTGTATAACGATAAGTGACGCGTAAAACGATACGAATTGTGAGTGGGTTGGATGGTAGCTCAATCGGATTGTAATCCGATCGGACAGTAATCCGTGCGGATAACAATCCGTTCGGATGGTCATCCGGTCGGACAGCTTATCCGGTTGGATGACTATTCGAGTGGATTGTTTCTTCCTATAAGAAGGATGTGTTTGTGTATGATGGTTTGACTTTTGAAGTTTTCGTTGTAGCATTTTGAATGCATTGAAGTATCTCTATCTATCAAGTCGGTCGATCGGATGGCTAGTCGCGCGGATGGCAATCCGTTCGGATGGTCATCCGGTCGAACAGTGGTCCGGTCGGACGGCAACTTAGTGATGAGGTTACTTATTGAAAGCAAGTTCACAACAGAAGTGTCATTCGGTTGGATGCCCATCCAATCGGATGGCAACCCTGTTATTGAACATGTTGAAAATTGTTTAAGTCTTTAAAGTCAGTCAGATGGTCGTCCGATCGGATTGCAATTCGTTCAATACTCAAACTTCAGATAAGATTGTTTAAGTGTGGGTCCCAAGTGTGATCCGTTCGGATGACAATCCGTTCGGATAACCTATCCATTCGGACAACATTCCGCTCCGGCTGTCCCGTTCGTCTTTCACTTGGTCATTTTGGTTGTTTGTCGTTTTATCGAGACGTGTTGACATCGCGTTAAGCAACGGAACCCCGTTTCAACCCAAGTGACCAGACCGATCAGGAATCACCCTAGTTCGGCCAGTTACCGTCTCAGGATGGTTGTTCTTGTTTAACCCGAAATCGGTGGTCTCGTGAGTAGATTCCAGACCTTGGACTAGTACAACACTATGGATGAGTAGGAGACTAGAACCGAGTCCGATTCTATCGGTTTTGAGTGTAATGAGGGTAAAAGGGTTGAAAGAAGGTTAGAAACCATCTTTCAATCCTTTTTCACCATTCTTGTGTCGAGATCTTTACAAGATCTTTGTGTGTTTGCATGGGAATCGGTTAGATCTCAGTTGTTCTTGGTGGATTAAAGTCAAAACATGAAGTTCTTGAGGGA
Organism: Helianthus tuberosus; assembly: GCA_030545235.1. NCBI lineage: Eukaryota > Viridiplantae > Streptophyta > Magnoliopsida > Asterales > Asteraceae > Helianthus > Helianthus tuberosus. The sequence continues at coordinate 59,594,015 of CM060437.1, read as the reverse complement.
CTCATGATGACGTCACCCTTGAACACCCGAAATCTAGTGATTTCACGTTAAAAGTTAAGATTTAAAAGATAGAAAGGTGTAGGAGTGCGTGTAGATCAAGAAAGTACAAGATTTAGGACGAGATCTTACCTGGATTGAGAGAAATCGAAGAAAAGATGAGGAGCACGAGTGGTTCGGACAGAGGATTTCCAAAAGTGGAAAGAATGACAAAGACATGGGTATTTATAGGATTCCAAAAGAGGAAAGGGTTGTCTGATCGGATGGTTCACCGCCCGGATGACGATCCGGTCGGATGACATCCTGGTCGGATGACACCTGACCTATGACATAGTAGTTATCCGGTCGGATGACTATCCGGCCGGATGGCACTTGGTTCGATTGTTCGACGCGATGATTTTTGGCGTTTCGATTTCGATTGCGAGCGGCTCGTCATGATAGGGTTTCCTAGTCAAATTACTCTCAGTCCTAACTACTAATTATCATAGTTCGATTTCGATTCGGTTTCAAGTTCGGTTGTGTTTCGAGTTTCGATTGATTTCCACAATATATACATATAAACACGCACAAGTAACACATAAGGCATACACACGTATAATAACCAAATTAAGTCGAGTGGTGGTTCGTATCACGATTCGATGTCGAGTAGCATAGTTTGATTATTGATTAGTTAACTTTATCGCATTGTTACTTCCTACAATTCACAGTCGTGAGTTGATTAGATAGCGATTAACACACATCGATTTTAGCAATTTACAACACTTACTCCACATAATACAATTAAAATAAGGAAATTACTATAAGTCAAATTCGTACAATCGGTCGTTGACCTTAACCTTGACTTGACTTTGACTTATGGAAACACGGGGTGTTACAGCCTCCCCTAGTTGAGGGAATTTCATCCCGAAATTAAGCCGTAAATCGTACCACACCGTGAATCACCTTGAGGCACTTTCTTTCTCTAGACTTTCTCCAAACAGTTGCGGGTACTTCTCCTTCATGTCGCTTTCGAGTTCCCAAGTGAACTTTGCGCCTCGTTTGCCTTCCCATCGGACTTTCACAATAGGAATGCGTGAGCGGCGGAGCTGCTTGGTTTGGCGATCCATGATTTCGACAGGCTTCTCCACGAAGTGTAATGTCTCGTTTATTTGGAGGTCATCGAGAGGTACAATTAAATCATGTTCAGCCAGGCATTTTCGGAGGTTTGACACGTGGAAAGTTGGGTGGATGTTACTCAGTTCCTCCGGTAGTTCGAGTTTTTAGGCGACTTTTCTGATTCTTTCTAGAATCTTAAAAGGTCCAACGTATCGATGCGCTAGTTTCCCTTTCTTGCCAAATCTGACCACACCCTTCCAAGGTGAAACCTTTAGGAGTACGTAGTCGCCAACGTCAAATTCAAGGGGCTTGCGTCGTCTGTCGGCGTAACTTTTCTGTCGATTCCGAGCTTTCACTAGGTTGTCCCGAATTTGGAAAATTTTGTCTGTCGTTTCTTGCAGTAGCTCGGGACCGGTTAGTTGCGAGTGACCGATCTCGTGCCACACAATAGGCGATCGACATTTCCTTCCGTATAAAGCCTCGAATGGTGCCATTTGTATGCTGGAATGATAATTATTGTTGTACGAGAATTCGACCAACAGCAGGTATTTATCCCAATTACCTCCGAAGTCTATGACACACGAACGGAGCATGTCTTCAAGAGTATGAATCGTTCTTTCAGTCTGACCGTTGGTTTGAGGGTGGAAGGCGGTACTTAGATTAAGCGATGTACCAAGAGCCTTTTGAAACGTTTCCCACATTCGCGAGGTAAACCGAACATCACGATCAGAGATGATGTCACGAGGCGTCCCGTGATTACAAATGATCTCGTCAGTGTAGATTCGGGCTAATCGTTCTACCTTGTAGTCTTCTCGTATCGGCAGAAAGTGAGCTGATTTAGTCAAACGGTCAACAACAACCCATATGCTGTCGTGGCCTGATGACGTGTGCGGAAGCTTCGTTATGAAATCCATAGCTATACTTTCCCACTTCCACGTAGGAATTGGTGGTTGTTCGAGTAAGCCAGAGGGTCTTTGATGTTCAGCCTTGACTCTTGCACAGGTTAGGCATTTTCCAACGTAGAGAGCAATATCCCTTTTCATACCCGGCCACCAGTACTTGTAGCGAAGGTCCTGGTACATTTTATCGGCACCGGGATGAATAGAGTACCGGGATTTATGGGCTTCGTCCATCAGGATCTGTCACAAATCGGTCCGCTTAGGGATCCAAATTCGGTCCAGAAAGTGGAATATCCCATTGGACTTGCTCACAAGCTGGGCTCCATCGTGGTAGATTCGTTCCCTCTTCAGTGTGCGTTCATTAAAACACGTATGCTGGGCTTCACGAATAAGGGTTTCGAGGTTGTGTTGGGCTTGAACATTACGAGTGCTAAGCAGATAACTCCGTCTGCTGAGTGCGTCGGCAACAACATTCGCCTTGCCTGGGTGATAACGGATCTCACTGTCGTAATCATTGAGAACTTCTACCCATCGGCGTTGACGCATATTAAGTTCCTTCTGATTAAAGATATGTTGTAGGCTCCTATGATCGGTGAAGATCATACACTTGGTACCATACAAGTAGTGTCGCCAAATCTTTAATGCAAAAACAACCGCGCCTAGCTCGAGATCATGGGTTGTATAGTTCTTCTCGTGGATTTTGAGCTGACGAGACGCGTAAGCTATAACCTTGCTCCGTTGCATGAGGACACAACTGAGACCAAGGTTGGAAGCATCACAGTAGACAATGAAATCGTCATTTCCGTCGGGTAGAGTGAGAACAGGAGCATTGCAAAGCTTATACTTAAGGGTTTGAAAGGCAGTCTCTTGTTTGTTTCCCCAAACAAAAGGCTGATCTTTATGTGTGAGAGCGGTAAGCGGCACAACAATCTTCGAGAATCCTTCGATGAATCGTCGATAATAGCCCGCTAGTCCGAGAAAAGAACGGACTTCCGAAGGGTTCTTGGGTGTAATCCAACTCTTGACGGCTTCAATCTTCGTGGGATCGACGTGAATACCCTGACTATTGACAATGTGGCCCAGAAACTGAACTTCCCCTAGCCAAAATTCGCACTTGGAGAATTTGGCATAAAGTCGATTCCCCTGGAGCAGCTCGAGAACCAAATGTAGATGTTGTGCATGTTCGGCCTTCGACTTGGAATAGATCAAGACATCGTCGATGAACACGATGATGAAACGGTCGAGATATGGTTTACACACGCGATTCATAAGATCCATGAAGACCGCAGGTGCGTTGGTTAGACCAAAGGGCATAACAACGAATTCGTAATGGCCGTAACGGGTACGAAAGGCGGTTTTGGGTATATCCTCCTCTTGTATGCGTAATTGGTGGTAGCCTGATTATAAGTCGATCTTCGAGAAACACGTAGCACCTTGTAGCTGATCAAACAAGTCGTCAATGCGTGGTAGGGGATAGCGGTTCTTGATAGTTAACTTATTCAATTCCCGATAGTCGATGCACATCTTAAACGACCCATCCTTCTTTTTGACGAAAAGGACTGGAGCGCCCCATGGAGAGGTGCTCGGGCGAATGAAGCCTTTCTCAAGTAATTCTTGAAGTTGGTTTGAGAGTTCACGCATTTTGGACGACGCGAGTCGATAAGGAGCTTTGGCAACGGGATTGGCTCCAGGAATGAGGTCGATACGAAAGTCGATATCACGATTGGGTGGTAGTCCGGGAAGATCCTCAGGAAAAACGCTAGGAAATTCTCGAACCACAGGAACGTCGTTTACTCCCGGTTTGCCTTTCTTTTCCTTCTCTGCTACTACAATGTTGGCCAAGAAAGCTCTGTACTCCTTGCGGAGATACTTGCTAGCTTGGACACACGACATGAGCTTGAGACCTTTCGAAGCAGTTTCACCATATACACACAATAAATCACCATTCGCGAGCGAGAATCGAATCATCTTGTCAAAGCACACAACTTCAGCATGGTTTTCGCGTAGAAAGTCCATGCCTACTATGACGTCGAAACTTCCGAGTCGCATCAGAATAAGGTCGATTGGGAAAATGTGATTGTTGAGCTCAAGAGTACAATCACGGATAACGGAATTGACGGCGACAGTTCTTCCGGTAGCGACTTCAACATCGAATGTCGAAGAGAGTTTGGAGCGTCTACGACTAAGGAGCTTCTCGAATTCGAACGACACAAAGCAATTATCGGCTCCAGTATCAAACAAACATGATGCATAAATACCATTCACAAGGAACGTACCACTAACCACGTTGTTGTCGGCTTCGGCTTGGCACACGTTGATGTTGAAAGTTCGGGTACGTGCTGGTTGTTGTTGCTGCTGGTGTTGCTGTTGCTGAGGCTGCTGCTGCTGCTGGGGCTCTTGCTTCACAACCCTGTTTGGGCACATGTTGGCGAAGTGGTTCGGGTCGCCACACGCGAAACAGGCTCTGGCGTTGACCGCGGGTGCCGGAGGAGCTTGTTGACCCTGAGGGGCAGTGAGTAGAGCTTGATGAGCAGGAGCTTGTTGAGCACGACAGTTGGTTGTGAAGTGGCCGTACATATTGCAATGGGCACAGAAACGGAAAGCAATGGAAGTCGGGTGATGGTATGTGACAATCCGAACTTTCAAGGTCGGTATCTCTCAGTATCTCTTAGTCATGTGATTCTGTTTTCTGATTATTTCCTTTCATATCTCTTACGGCGATAAAAATTGCTAAACACTAGTGTATGTGATATATTTGTAATATGTATAACGTGACTAGGGATGTGTAGCATTTACTTAACTGATTAACTGCATGACGTGCGTTTAACTGATTAACTGCATGAAGCCGTTAGAACGCTCTTATGTACCAATTAACTAACTTAGGGAACTACCTCCACATTGTTATTATCGGCCCACATACACTTAGATCTGGCCCGAAACCCGGTTGTAAGCGTGTTGAATTATGGTAACAGCCCAATGGTTTGGGCCTAAGTTTGGGCATTCGGTCCAAAAGAGGGTACCGCCCCAAGGCCCCCAAACCTTTATGCTATTTACGTAATGTGCTCTTTTCTAGTTGAAACTTGAAACACAAACCATACAAACCCTAAAACCCCTAGGTGTACGAAGGCAGTGGAGCCTTCTCATCGAAACCCTGTGATCTCTCCAATCTATACTCTTGCATTCGGTTAGTGAATTTTATTGTTAATCCATTTGTTGCTCTTGTTGATCGATGTGAATCATGCTTGTACGTATCAACTGTTAAACGAAATAATTAGAGGTTGAGATGGTTGCATGTTAGGGATCACCAAACTACTATACATGTTAGATATTACATAGATCATTAGTGTAATGTGATAGTGGTTATGTTTGGCACGATGTGAATCCATGATATAGGGTTTAGATAACATATTAATGAGGTATATTCTTGATGTATGATGGTAATTTAGTTTGTAAATGTTATGACTTTGTATGGTTGTATATTGATAGAGTTGATCAGGTTATGTGTTAACTTGTTTAAATGCAACATGGTGCTTCATGAGAAACAAATGGAATAGGAATGATATGTGATGATTGGTTGAATGTTGGCTGGTCAATGTTGTGTTAATTATGGCTGTCATATTCATGATTTGAAATCTGCAATATTGAATGAGTTTATCCTATTCTATGAATTGATATTAACTTTCAAAAATTTATGTGGCCAACAACCCTTATACTTCACATGAATTCAGACACTTGATCTTATGAATTGAAAATATAAATGGACAGATTTCACATGGACATTTAATGGCTGACAAACAGTTAATCACCTCATACTATGATTGGACCCAAAACAAACAAGCTTTTAAACTTTTAATTGACCGACATGAATTCAGGTCATTAAGTCAACCACATGGGCCTCATGATTTCTGATACAAATCACATGCAAAACATTGGGCCGATAACAAGCACATGTAAACTTAGTGAACTTGGCTGACAACTTTTAGTTGATGGCATGGGCTGGGTAATAAGAGGCAGGGGTTTAAGTGGGCCGAACGGATGGATCACACAGTTGCACACCGCACACTTGGGCTGGATAGGCCAATGGGCCGTATGACAATTGGGCCGACTGTAGATGAACTTGAGGAACTCCAATTATGTGATTTGATGAATAACAAGTAAATTGTTGCAAACTGATATAAGTGGAACGAGAGATTAGGGAGTAGTTGCAATGTGTTGAGTAGTGTTTGCGACTTATGCGTATAACAGTGTAGATGACATGAATTGATAAATGCCCTTGTGAGACATGGACACTGTTAATTGACTGATACCACTTGCACAATCTGTTTAATGCTAATGCACTGTCTGACAAATACATGTGAAACAATACACACTAAGCTTGTATGCGAACTGACTGTTATGCACAACTGTCATAGGATTCGATTGATCATTTTTGTTAAGCAAGTAACATAACCTACCGAGCACTCTAAGGTGAGTTCACTACTTTGAGCATGCGTCCCGGTGGTTGGGACAGTCAGTGGGTATCCCGGGGAGGGATAAGTCTTTTGGGTAAAAACTGGTATATATTTGATAATATTCTCATCCTATCATTCTTAAGTCCCATCTTTTGTTACCGGGGAGGTAACGGGGTATTAGTTGGTAGCGCTACTTAGGTTTGGCACCCTCACGCCGTACCGGGGAGGGCGGTTGTGAACTAATTACCCAGTCGGGCCCAGTGCTTTGATAGGAGCACTGGGGAAAGGGCAAAACATACATCAGGAGCCGTCTTGTTTATCATCGAGATATTATCAATATTACTTTTGCAATTGTTAATGAACTGGAATAAACACTTGGTAACAAACGTTTTCATAAACTGTGAACTCGCCAGCTTTGCCTGATACACTTGTTGCATGCTCGCAGGTCGATAGATTTCTTGGATTCGGATACTTGCTGTCTGGAGAAGCAGAAGTGGTCATGGGTCGATTGGAGAGATTGATGTGATTGAATTCATGATACTACACCTTGGTTTTAAACAGTTTAACTTTAGTTTGTTAATTGCTTCCGCTGAACATATTGGTTTTTCGTATAAACTTGTTGATGGTATTTTATTAATGATTGAGAATCTTATTTTGAAACTTGTGTGGGTTCAATGTAATTAGTGGCTCATTGTCGGCACGTCACACGCCTTTCAGGGACATTCCCTAGGTGATATTTTGGGGGTGTGACAGTTTGGTATCAGATCCACTGGTTATAGTGAACTTGGTTTTAAAAACGTTTTTTTAAAACCAGACTATAACCGAACAAGTTCTGAATACGACCATGACACTCAGCTCCAGACTGCAAGGTTCGTCTCTCGTATACTCATTGTACTACATAACTAGTGAACACTTACATATGATATTGCATGTGATTGCACGTTTAGCACAACAGTATGAATTCATGTATTACTTGCCTGTGTTATGTGACTGATAGGGTGGTATTTCCCTAAACATTCATGACTCATGTTTCGTGACGCCCTTTGTCTGCTACTCGAGTTGGAGGAACCATTTGACATGTGTTAAGAGGAGCTGAGATGAGCATGCAAATCGCAATATTATTGTGGGTGCACACATAATAATAACGTGGGGTGCATGTGAGTCCCAGTGAGGCTTAACAAGTGAAAAAGGGGTTCCGTCCCGTTAATTGATCAATGTAAAACACAACAATCTATAGGATTCATAGCAGTGATTGTCTCCTACTCGAACGTGATCTTTTCACTCCTCTCTGAATCCTTACGAATCTCGATGTTATCGAGTATCACCTGAACACTCATCTGAACGCCTAGCGAACTGTGTAGAATGTTAGGTGCTTGTACGAACGTCCTTGAGTTGGATGTTGCAACATCAATGATTGGTCTATACCTCTCACACTCCTCTTTGTTTGCTGGAACTCGCTGTACTAATGTCTTAGACCCCGAAGTGCGATCACTTCTGCAACACTCTGGAAACATATCGTGTAGTACTCAGTCAACATGCAAGAACGATGGACAAGAGGATGAGCGTGGTACTTTACCGACCTCAGTATTGGGACAACCCTGATTACCGGCAGCGAACACCAGTAAATTGACTTCAACTGAATCCTTAAACCCTAGACAACGACTTATGAGAGTCAACTCTCACGAATCAATCGGGACATAAACGATGACAGTCGGCTATGGTGTAGAATGTGCAACTGCCAGCACAATGAGTAGTTCCTTAGGATGTGGCACGGAAGGTGAAAAGGTGGACCCTGTCGGTGAAAGGCCGCAGGACTCCGTTGCGAGCATCGACATTAGAAGCAACAGTCACGATGACATCAAGGTACTCGCAAATCATGACTTTTGGTATGGAAATGATGGTGGCTTCAACAAGGAATGGCCGATGTTAAGGCAAGTGCCAACATCCAAGGGAACAAAGACGGTACTAGGAATTCTCGCAACGAAAACAACAACACTGGAAATGATGTTTACGGAAGGGCATTTAGGATTGGCGTAGGTGACGCCAGGCATAATAGCAGCATGGTAACTTGTATAAGTAACCCTGTTTGGATTAACCCTGATGCTTCTTGAAACCGAACCTGTGGTGGCAGCAACTGATGGCAAGTCAAATGAAACCTCATATGTTCGTTGGGATGTAAACTCGGCCTTGTGGGACAAGTGTTCGACGTCAACCTTCTTTCTGCTATACTCGATAATTTGATGCAATAGTTAGTATGGATTGGTTATCCATACATCGCGCAGATATACCCTGCGATAAGAAAGCTTCGCGTACCCCTCTCCCTAGTGGAGACTCGTCATCTGTTCCAAAGTACCAGAGTTGTGTAAAGGTTAGCATCCATTCTGCAATGAAAACCCAGAAGTGTCTACGGAGGGATTACCCTGCTATGTTAGCAACCGTTTCTGATTTTCAGGCTAAGGAAAATAGGATCGGGGATCCACCAATTGTTCGTGACTTCTCTCGGTGTGCTACTCGAGGAACTTTCAGGTTTACTTTCACAGTTGTTAGTCGGAATCTCAGTTGATCTCGCGCCAGATGCAGCCCTGATTACTCATACTTCTTACCGTCTTGCACCAGAAGGATTGCAAGAACTGTCCAATAAACTTCAGGAAACTACAGGATGGGAGTTTTGTAGATCTAGCTCCTCATTTTGTGGAAACGCGCTTTATTGCGAAAACGAAGGACGAGTTCTTTCGTACGTGCGCCGACTACCACAAGGTGGCAACCATAGACCATCATCTCGCATCGA